>DWPT01002025.1:0-17062 GCA_018251895.1 Agathymus mariae mariae | reverse complement strand
GTACCTATGTACTAAAGTTTTAGATAAGTGTTTACTTTAAGTTTAACGTGTACATAAATAAATAAATAAATAAAAATTATTTTTATGCAATAACTGCTACTTCTATTATAATATGGTCTTTATTAAAGCCAAACGTTTATTTTCATATGTCTTGCTTCAAAATTGGCATATTATTAAACAAACTTACATTCCTTATTTTATCCCATTAAGGGTGGAGTAATAAAAAAAAAATCAATCCGTGGTGGGTACTTACGTTATAACTGGAACCCTTTGTCTAAATTTCATTTTTTTAGGTTCAATAGGTACTTTAAGCTTCTGCGATGATAAATTTGTCTGTCAGGAGCTATATAGATAGAATATAGATGAAAACTTCACTAAGCATTTTTATGACTTCACTGTGAGCCTATTAACTAATTAAGTTTATTTCCACACGTGTCCCTGTGTAGACATCTATCCTGGAAATGTATATTTTTATAGGTTATTTTTAAAGTTAAACTTTTAAAATGTATTTGCCTCATTTATTTTTCATCGTTTGTGTATGTCAGCTTGTATCATTCACCAATGTAAGTAGTAAACAGTTACATTAAAAAATATTTTTTAGGGTTTTTTTGTAAGTACGTAGGAAATAAGCTAGTTGTTGCTAGGACCAATGTTTAAGACAGGATTATCATCACAATCAAATGACACTTATCCGATTAAAGGCCTTTCGCCCTAGTTCATGGAGATCAGACATCACTTACCGGTTATAATTTACCACTATCATTGACTTCCGGTTATAATGTACCCATATTCTCAAGGTGTTTTGTTATATCTAGTAAAATGCGTTGCTTAAAAATACGGTGAAATTTAAATATATTAAATTAACATTATACATACAATTGTAAATATGTAAAATTTCGCGGTTCTGGTAACTACTGTTATACTTATTTTAATATATTTTTGTCTACAGGGGCGGCAGTTCAGAGTAACTGATCAAGTTTTTTTTGATATCGAAAATGAGGAAAAACCTTTGGGGCGAGTGGTGATTGGACTATTTGGAGATTTAGCGCCGAGAGCCGTAAAAAATTTTAAGGTTCTAGCAACAAAAGGGATCAATGGAAAATCTTACAAAGGAACTAGTTTTAATCGAATAATTAAAAGATTCATGATACAGGGTAAAATAAATCATTTTATAGTCATTTATTTGTATTATCTCAAGACATGTAAATCAAGTATAGGTTTTTTATTAATGTATTTTTCAGGAGGAGATGTAGTACACGATGATGGTACTGGTTCTATAAGCATCTATGGGGAGACCTTTGAAGATGAAAATTTGGACACGTATCACAGTATGGCGGGTTTTGTTTCGATGGCCAATAAAGGTAACTTTTAGTAGAAGTTGAACGAATTCATTATATTATTTTTACGCGACTTTACACAGAGACACTGTTTATAAATATTCTTACTATTATTGTTCTCATATTAAAAATATGTGGCCCAGGAGTCCCATTGGAAATAAATAGTTGTAACACATGTTGTTCATAGCGATTTACTTAATTTAATTACTTGAGTTTTATAAATTTCCATTTATGTGTATTCACTCATTTTACGAATACTGTTTACAGGAAAGGATACAAACGGCTGTCAGTTCCTAATCACACTGAAGGGAACTCCATGGTTGGACGGTTTACACACGGTTATTGGAAAGGTACAATTTTATGTATGTCTATTGTATATATAGTAATGTAATATGTTTTATTCTCTAACAATTGCCACATACTTCTGATAAGTTCGTTGTACAACGCTTTACACATATTGCGTGAAGTGCGATGTTGTTGGTGGTCTCATGTACTGGTATTCATGATTTTAGGTAGTGCAAGGACAGAACATAGTGCACTTAGTGGAGCATACGCCCGTTGACGCGGAGGACCGGCCTACGATGCGCGTGTTCATCGCAGACTCCGGCCTGTTACCCACTCCGCAACCTTTCTACATCTCTGACGACCCCTACGAGTAATATTACATATATTGCCAGTATAATTATGTCGACTCTTGTTATTAATAATGTTTCGGCATTATATAATTGTTATGTATATTTTATATATCCAATTTTAGAACTTATAAATTGTAGATTGATATTACATACCTCGTAATTTTTTCTCAGCATAATTACAATAAGTAGGTGTAAACATAAATAGTTTTTTTATAGCTTTCCTCCTGAAAGTGGCTCGAACCTGGTTAGTGCGCTTATTGTGAAGAAACCGTGATGTAGCCAGTCAGTAATCACTATAAAAAAGCTTTGGTCGTATCGAAGCTGTCTGCACGAATTACTTCTTCATGCCTCATTGTTCGGTGAAACATCGAACACCCAACTGTGCAACGCGAGGCGCGTATTGCTGGTGATCTACATACTATAAGAGAGATGCGGTCATCTATCGCAGTTCCTGAAAATCAGTCAACCTCTACGTGCAAATCATAATTTAATCATTCAGGATTTTATCATAATCTTCTAGAAGAATTTAAAATAAGTTTTTTCGATTAGTTATTTATAGCACTTCTAAATAGTATCGTTATAAAAGTGTCAACTCAGCCCCCGACACAACCGATCCGTTACACTCGTATCCTTGTTTATTTTCAGCTTGTTTGCGTGGATCCAGGCTTGCGGGGTGCCTCTCTCGATGTCGCTGTGCATTTTGGGGTTTTTCCACTGGATGATAAAGAAAATGGATATTTGAATTATTCGAGGCCATATTATTTATATATAATTATTTAATATATATTATTATTTCAACTTCATTTAATATATGGAATTAATTTTAACAAATAAATGATGTATTGAGGTACCCAAATTTATTTTATTACAACAATGTCAGAAGATCACAATTCCTAGACATTTTATAATTGATTACCAATTCCATGTTTCACGGACTAATGGAGTGATGTCAGTTCATTGCTCCAAAATTTTTTTGGCATGCATTACATGCCATAAGCTGTTCAATTATAACATGGGCATTGTTAATGATATCGATTGGTGCCAGCAAAAGAAAGCAGTTCCATTAATTGATAGGAAATCAAATTCTTTTTATTTATTTTGAAAATCATTACTCGCTTGGCTAGATTTAGATTAATCACGGTCGCTGAACTAATATGTATAATAACTATCCGATAGTGACGTATTTAGTGATCGTGACGAATAGTTTGACAAAGATTGACGTGGTAACACGTGTTGTATCAGGATTGAAAACCAATGTTTCCATGAAGTCGTTGTAATATCAAGTACGGTAGTTGGATGAGGAGATAAATCACATTACAAGATTAAGTGTTTAATCTTTATTCTTACAATTAAATAGATTTACTATTATTTACATAATAATCAGCTTTATTAATGTTACATTTGATCACATTCTTTAATATTATTTATTTAATTCTGTTAAATGTTATTTAAATTACATGTAGTTATTTTTGTTTATCCTAAAATTAGTTCGGACTGTTTTTTTATTTGATTATCGCTTGTTAACAATATTTTGTCTGTCAACTCTTGTCTATGCGGGAACACGCAGATAAATTACAATCATGATTTATGCGTAACGACAGAGTACAAAATAATTATGACATACAGCTACAAAATTTTTCATAGATTTGTTCACGAAATCTTGTGGGACAAAAATCATCGATATTGTAGATATTTTTAATACTAACAGTGACATTGTCTACTGACATGAGGTTACTAGGTAGAAACATATTTTTTTTTCAGATCTTGATTGGTCAATAGTACGTTTTGTACGTTTATGCTACACGCACTAACGCATGGTCGTTTGTTATTCATTATTGTTATTGGCAACTATCGTAGCAACAGTTGCGCGGTGTACGCGATGAGCGCAGCGATTGCGGCGGCGGGTGCGAGTGCGCTCCCGGTGGCGCGGTCGGGTGTGGACGGCGCAGCTGGCGTGCGGCTGTGGTCGGGCGCGTTCGCGGCCCGTTGTAGCTGCGCCGCGCCGCACGCGCGCTCGCACGACGGCCACGCGCGGCACACATCACACGCACTGCTCGCCACCGGGTGGAAGAACACGCGCGCGCGGTGACCTGATTGTGTTATAATTTATTAGATTCGTAAATCAATCATGATTACCTAAATTTTAGCTAACAATTATTAGGATATTGAATATTAGATGCAAAATTATATTATATAACCTAATTATTATTTATCACTATTAATCTTAATATTTGGTCTAGCCGTAATACTTTATTTAGTAGTTGATTCTTAACTCATACGAGGGAAAAAATCCGTGATCGAATTCCATATGATTTTCCGAATGATTTTTAGCATTAATTTTAAGCGCGTAATCTGCTAATCAGGTGTTCGTTAATTGAATGTTATTGCTTATTGAGACTGAATAATGTATAATTTCTGAAAATAGTGTTAAACCATACTCACTAGAGTCGTAGAGGTCCTGTATGGTGGCCCATCCAGGACGCTGCGCTGCGGTGGGCAGAGCGCGCGGCGCGGCTAGCGTGGCGCATGATTCCGAACGGCGCGGAAGCACCCACGCTGCGACGCGTGCACCTCCACGCTGCAATCGTGCGCCCACCACATGATGCGCCGCCTGCAACCATGTAAAATAAATAACAATTTTAAAAACGTGTTTTTGTTAACAAAATTCCTTTTATAGTTGTCTACTTTGTTTTTTACTCACCGTCAATTCTGTGATTGTATTTATGTCGGCGAGATAGCCCGATGGTAACTGTACAATAAGAAGGGCCAGTCCGCTTTCAGTTTCGTTCTCCTGTGCTACGTATCTGAAAATTAATAAATACTGGATAAGTATATTAGATTTGCTTAAATTATTCGTCTCTGGTTGCAAGGTATATGTATAAAGACGAGTAATTGTTTGGGTATTTACATAGTATACATGGATAGCAAAGCCTTTTTGCTGAAATAATGTCCGCCTAGTCAAATAAAGCAGTAATTTGAAAACTATAGTTTCACAGATGAATAGACTTCATGAAGTTTATGACATATCCAAATACGTGAATAAAAAAGCTGGTGTAAGTACTTTTACACTAAGTTTACGTCACATTTAGTAAATTATCGTGTCTCAAATCATGTGCTACAGTAATGAAAGTACGTTCCATGTAATCTACGTGTACATTTAAATAATTATAAATAAATATAATATAATAATATATATTTATACATAACATAAGTGGCTCCCTAGAAAGTTCCAGTTTGCGGCGTCATAAAATAATAAGTTTAAAGCTTACCCCACGCAGACGGAAAGCTGCAGGCGCGAGGCGGTGGAGACGCGGTCGACGCGCGGGTCCAGTGTGTAGCGCGGCCACGCGCCCGTCACGTTGGTGTTGCCGCGCGCCCACAGCCCGATGACGCCCACCCCGCGTCCCGACGTCACCGCGCTCGCCTCCGCAACACCCGCCGCGCCCGACCTCAGCCGGATCTAGAATAACGTCATTGTTTTTATATTCCTCACTACGTCAATGTGTTTGTTATTATTACAAACACAGATTCAACATCACTACTATTCGATGGTATTCTTATAAGCAAAATTATCTATAAACGAGATTCTCATTCACTTTGAATTGACCGACTAGAACGTTATACGCAGGTTTTAATAAATCGGTTTTTATAATTTAAATTACTAATACTGAGGTTTAATAACAGCAAAATATATATTATGAAAAAGTTCAGGTAATTACAATAACAATAATGATATATATTTAGTAATGAATCTATATAAAAAACTTACATAAATCGCTAGAGGTCAAAATGCCTTGCAAATTTCAAAACTCGTTACAAAATAAACGAATGAGCGAGTTCACAATGTTAGAAATGACGTAATAGCGTGTCACCTAAAGGTCTAGTCTATTGAGAAAACTGTTCACTCACAGTTTGCGACATCGCAGTCTTCTAGCTCGTCTTCGATACTTTTCGGGTTCTAAGATACTCTTATGAAATTTTTCATCCGATTTGAATGTGGTCAACCAATTTTTTTTACGGGACTGGTCGAAAAACGAGCTTACGAGCCAACTGATCGTAAATGGTCACCGTCGTTCATTGACTTCAGTAGCGACCGAACGAAAAGTAACCAAAGGCGTTACCGAAGGCGCTCCGGACGAAAACGCGTATAAAACGTTTGACGGCCGTTGTAAAAAGGAGAGTGGAAACATCATACCACCAGCAGGGGAGGTTGGCTTGGTCTCAATAATGGCCGACATTAATTAAAGTCAACTCGACTATCGGAAGTTCTTGTCGTCGGCACGAGGACCGATTACTTTTAGACGTCACTCTCAGGAGTCGTAATCGGAAAGTGTTACATTTGAATGATGTGATTTTCAAAAAATAATTACCACTTTACGAAGATTGATACGAACTAAAATATTTTTCTGTAGTTGTTACTTTTTATTTATGTATAATTTCCATGGCTAAGCACTCATGGGCGCGATGTACTTACTAATTGCGTTTGAATGATGAGTGCGTTGTCGTTGTCGACATTGAACTGCCGCGGCTCCTCGAAGCCGGTGACGTTCACCGTTATCCTAAGTTTAGTCGAGGACTTGATCAGCGCTGCGTACTGTGAGAGGGAGTCTAACTGTGAACAAAAAACAAATCAGGTGAGGTAATTAGGATATGTCGGTATGACACGCTTCAAGGTCATAACTGCCCGTTTGTTTCACTAGAGATAATGGATCTTGGTTATTACTTAACAGATTTAATACTAATACTTTAACTTAGAACCATTAAACGAAATTTCCCGGTGAACTGTAAGACTAATCCAGTTTATAAGTTGCACTTTAGGCAGTACTCTACTACGGTAATCGTAGCTGATGCGTAGTAAGTCTTCAGCCACTAGGGGTGTCGAGTATCAGTTATGAAGTAAAGAGCAGTGTCTGATTCTCTTAGACTGTACTATTCACAACCCTGTTCGTCATCATAATCCAATATAACTGAGCCACTGTTAGAGTCAAGTCTCCATTCAGAATGAAAGGTTAAACCTTAGTACTTAATACTTAGTAAAACATTGTAGATTTCTTAATATTAATATCCTTAACCGAAGCAAGGTAGTTAATTTTAAATGGTATGAACTTATTATTCTAATACAGGATACGTGTTATGTGGTACTTTCGTCCATCGATGGCTACACTAACTGTCCGAAAGGCGTTATCAAACTGACAGCGACGGGCCGACGATTTAACGTCCAGGTAACTCATAAATAATCTCCGTGCGGAGGTTGATTCCTGTTTGATCGGAGGCACTGCGCATGCCACTTACCACGTCGGGATCCTGGTCCGTGGGCGGCAGCGTCTGTAGCAGGTAGCGCGCGATAGGCGCGGCGCGGTCCGACATACGGGCGGCCAGCAGCGCGCGCAACGCCCAGCCGGCCGTGCCAGTCGCGACGCTGTTCCCGCGTAGCCACGGATTGCGCCACTCGGCGCCCGACACGCGCCGTGACCAAAACAATGTCGACTCTATAATGAACGCGTAAGTTAGGCGTTAGTCCAATATTTGTAATGGTTCATACGTACGGAAACTTTTTAATATTGCCAAGTTTATTTTTATTTTATCTATGACACTTTGTGTCTTTATTATTGTATGTAAAGACAAATGCTGTACACTATAGTTGCATTTTGTTAGTATTTGATTATCGTATTAGATTATAAGTAAGCGTACTTATTTATTGTTATAGCGTTATGGATAGCCTGGATGCCAAAGGAGTCAATTTGAACCGATTACCATTAAACACCGTAAACAAGCCACTAACCGGTAGTGTTGGCGTACTGATCCATCATTTCTAAGGCTTGCGTAGCCTGCGGATGCTGCGATGCGGCTAGCGCCGCAGCCGCAACTGCCAGCGAGTACGCGTCTAGGTCGGAAGATATACTCCGCGCAATGTAGTCTACGGCCTTGTTTATTGCGTTCTTGTGCAGTACATCGCTGCCCTGCAATCAATTGTACTTTGGTAAGCGACTCGCTTCGAGATGAAGGTAGTTTTTATGTCTGTATTTACCTTGGCATCTTTTAAATGTGTTATATCCTTTTAACTTCTATCTTTATGTTGCCAAATGGCGAAGTAAATTTTTTTCCGATTTCACAAACGAGAGTTCCATCTTAGTGGTAAGGGAAAGTAAGTAAGTAATTAATTTTCATCATCATAAATATACCGTTTATATAATGGTATTTCATTACAATCAATATTTTGTATCAATGGTAGATTTGTTACTTGTTCTACAATAGTTGCATTGATTGATTCCTGCGTTAGTTTGGCGACGGTTGAATATACTGACTGTACCTTAGTGGCGAGTAGTGCAAGAAGGGCGTGCGCTGCGAGCGGCAAAGGGCTCTGCGCGCGTGGGTCGTGGCGCACCCTGGGCGCGGGCACAGGCCAGTCGCCGAGCGCGTTCTGCGCCGCGGCCAGCCAGCGCGCCGCCCGCGCCGCCGCCGCCGGCGACACGGCCAGGTAGCGCGCCGCTCGCGACGCCCAGCGCACTGCCATTGCTGTCATCCTGCGAAACGTCAATATCCACATACCTTCCTTCTGGTGCTGAATGACTGGCCAAGGTGAGTATAGTCAAAACGATCTCTTTCAGTTCCAGCAAGGATTAAAATGTTAATCATATTGTGTTGTACAAGTGCACGAAACGGGTTCACAGGCACTACATAAGGATGGTGACGAATGGCGGTTTAGTGGGGTTATCCTGTCGAATGTACGACATTAGCAAAACACTACACCGTGTCATCCAAAGCGTTAAAAAAGCGGTTGTGTGCACGATGTGCGCATATTTGAAGTGAAATCACTCAACGTTTGGATAGTTCTATTTTATTCACTTATTTATTGTTCTATTCACTTATGATAAGGAATAAAATTAAGTGTATAAAGAATGACTCCACTTTCATCAAACTTATATGAAAACATTAATATTATTTTTAACAAACACGCGGACTGTTTTGAAATTGGAGTCACTTTAACTTAAAACTTGGCACAAATGCGCATTTGTAAGTAAATACGTACCCGCTTGGAAAACCAATATATGGGATTTTTTTTTCTCCCATATAAGACTAAAAATAGTTATAGTTCTTCATTAGAGTGCAATGCTATCTATGCAATGATATTGGTACTAAAAACGTTACAATTTCATCGCCCTGACTCTTGTGCCACGACCTTTAATCTTAACTCTTAACGCGGCTAAAGAAGTGTCACTTCAAAAACTATAAGATATAAGTTAATGCCTTTACTCGATACGAAATCGTAAAACTATTATTTGTTATAATTACCAAACATCTCCTTTCGCGTTGTCACCGGTTTCTTGTGAAAAAGAGCCATCTGGCTTGCGGAAGGCCATCAGACGCTGGTACCCCGTGGCGACCTGCGCGCGAGCCTCGTTTATTATGGCTACTTGATCATCCTGATCGGTGACCTGGGGATATAAAAAAAAATTTTACTGACTTGTAAGTTTTAAAATTGACATAAAAATCATTTTCGAAGACATAATACTAAATAATACTTTATACGAATGAATGTAAATGCTTCTACCGTTGATTTCGTGACCGTGAACTAACTGACGGGTTACTAATTCTTTGTAGTAAAACAATAGACAAATACTTCGTTTCTAGCTACATAGTTTAACTTTAAAACACTTATTGTATGTATGGTAGATTTAGAACCACAAATTTAGTGACGCAATACGTGTATGCACTCTTCGGAACTTTAACTGAAAAAACTTATTAAGTATCACATAGGTGGCATATAAAATTATAATTTTACACTAATGAGTCGGTAAATTCAAATAAAATATAGGTCACCTGCAAGTAGTCGAGCAGCACGCAGGCCCTGGCCAGCGGGCGCAACGCGTACACGGCGTCGGCGGCGGGCGCGGGCCGCTGCGAGAGCGCACGGGCCGCGCCCGCCAGCGCGTCTCCGCTCGCCTGCAGCGCCGCGCCGCCGAGCCGCGTGCCGGCCGCGGCCGCGAGCCGCACGGACGCGCGCGCTGTGCCCTGCCGCGCGTCCAGCAGCGCCCATGACCACACCTCCTCCTCGTACCCGTCCTTACACGAATACAATTTTTACATGCCCGTTCTTAACCATTTTATTTTATAATCTGATTGTAATTATTAAATTTAAATTTACTTATTGTTTCTTAGCTATACGACCATCCTTTATATTGTTATATTAACACTGTGTTGGAGTTTTTATCGAGTTTTAATTAAGTAAAAACATCGCACCTATAAAATAATCTTTTTCCGATATATTCATCTCCTTTTGACTCATGCTCACTGCAAAGACAGAACATTCTGTTCCAATTCACCGCAATTTAAAAATTGACATGTCGATACCGTTAGCGCATGCATCGCGTGTGCTTTACTTATGTGCAAACTTGTCTTCGGAACGTGTTTATTTGTGTAATGGGTTAAAACCGCTGCCTTATGCTGTGTTTAAACCGTTTTCCTTAATTATAATAAGTAACTATACTTGAAAACCACAGTTTGTGATCATATTACGTGTGCCACTGCAGATCGTCACCAGGTATAACAAGAAGTATGCATGAGTACCGCTCCTCCAAAAAGCTGTTGTCATTGTCCTACTGTTATTCTACCACAAGATACAACAGATAAATAATAATGGAATGACAGGTGAGCCTTTTTCACATATGTACTGTTGCTTATATATTGTTATTTATGTATAATGTAATGTATTTAAATAAGCTATTTTATATTATATATATGCGATTTTACAAAAAATCCTTATTAATATTACATAAAATATTTTTATAGCTATTTACACACACACACACACACACACTCATAAAGAGAGGCAGCGGTATATACTTTAACATCAATGGTGCGGAACAGCGAGGCAGAGACGCCGGTGCCGGTGGCCTCCACGATGATGGGCGCCTCGCCCATGCGCACTGCGCTTACAAGGAAGGCCGTGCTGGCCACGCCACGCGCCGGCACCGACACGCGCACGCGCTTGAATAACTCGATTTCTGAAACGTTCAACTAATATATGTATTATTATTCCAAAACCCTCCATAGCCCGGCGGCCTGTCTCTAACGGAGATTTGCGGCATAACAACTCCCGACACTTGCCAATTGAAGTGGAGCAACATAACCGATATATCATTGGAGATATCATTGGTGTCCTCTTAACGATCATCCATACGGCACGAGTCTCATAAACACAAAAACACAAGTGAGAATTCTCGTACCGACAGAGACATCAAGAGGTAAACTGGACTGCTGGAGACTCAGGGGGCAAGTCGAGAACCTACAGCAATTTAACGACATTAACGATGGCAAGAACACAACCGTTCACTGTACCTTCGAGCCTTATCTTTTGCCAGTAGCTTAGCTAGTTGCGTAACTCGGATGTCTGTCTTAGTTTCCATCTAAAAATACTGTACAATTTTGATTTAATAATGACCTAAGTCGGACTTAAAAGCAGTGTTATCACGACAAAAACAGCCAGTAAAAACGGTACTAGATTGCTAAGAACGCTGAAACAACATTTATGCAAATGGAAGTCTTGTGTATGTATTTTGGCAATTCAATCATTTTATTTCTCATCATCTCTCAGTATACAATCGACGCCTTAAATGTATGTTACAATTATAACTAAAAAAAAAAGTTTAAATTGCAGACACTCGTGTATTGAGTCGAGACAAACGTAATGAAGTAAATGAGATGTTTACTAACTTTTAGTGGAATCCACTGCATTTTCTAAGGGCTCAAATTCGTAATATTGGTCGGAGTTGTGGAAGGTGACTTCAACGGACGTCTCGACGGGCAGGGTGCTCCTCAAGGTGACGACGACCGCGAGAGTCTCTCCTATCTGCAGGGTGTCTGGCAGCTCGGCGGTGATGGACAGCGGCACGCTGGTCGTGAACTGTCGAGGAGCGGCCAGGCCCAGCCCCGACGTCGGGTGTATAGCGAACGCTCCCACAGACCAGTCGCCCGGTTTGATTGGTGACCAACGTTCCCTGGTGCCTTTACCGTCATTGCTGCAAAATGTTCATTTTATGTATGAAAATGTTTGATTTACAATTTGAATTTAACATAATTTTTCATTTACTTCATTATTATTATAAAATAAATATACTCACGATATGTGTAATAGAAGATTCATGAATCGTGGTCACGACTAAAATGTGGTGGTCCATGCATGGGTGATATTGTTATGGTATATATATCGTGAGTACCCGTATCATAGTAAAATTTGAATATCTTTATATATATATATATATTTGTTGTGTGTGTGCGTGTATGTCATTGAATTCCTCCTAAACGACTGGACCGATTTTGATAATTTTTTTGTGTGTGTTCAAGGGGATTTGAGAATGGTTTAGTTTCACAATTTGGTCCACTGAAAAATGTTTTTTTGGAAAATAGAAATTTTCGAATAAAAGACGTGTGTACAGGACAACGTCTGTCGTGTCCGCTAGTAGGTAATATAATATCTGTCCTATTGAAATTTAAGTGTTTTAAAAGTACAACGACGAATTTAAAATTCAAAAGTACTAAAAGTTTTTTCGCATGTAAGGAAAAATGAATGCAATATTTTTACGGCATACTTATCAAATGTTACAGGACTGAAAGATCACATTGTGTTGACATTTTAATCCGAGTCAAACCTTATTTAGCCGCTTAGATCTATACGTAGATTTTAACATACATTTTAAGGTATCGCATTGTAAAAGTACATACCCAAGAGTGAGGTTGGTGAACATCCAGGTGTCGTAGGGTGAGAGCGTGAGGTAAAAGCGTGGCGACGGCGGCGGTGGCAGCCTGCTGAAGGCGTACGGGCCCGCCTGCGGCGCACGCGTGCCCGTCTCGGGCCGGATTGTTGAAGAATCTGTTCATAGAATACACTAGACACTTAGGTTCGCTAGCGATCAAAGTTAGGGCTTGAACTCCTGTCCAACGTAATGATCTTTGTGACCTTTAAAAGACTGCAGCTCACCCTCGCCACAAGACTACTCTCTAAGGAGCACTCTGGTAGGTGTGTGACATGGATCTAAGACGTGACGCATTGGCCTCATATACAAACTTGTAAAGAGCGAGCAACGGTTTCCGGCAAAGCTCATTAAATTAGCTGAAGTAGTATTAAGTGTGGCCGTCCCAGACAGATAGACTGACGAATGACATTAGGTGTCCAACTGTTCACTGACGTAATTCAAATGAAACAGTGATATTTAAACGCTTAACAACGGTGAGGGTAGAAACAAATTAATAAAAAAAGCAAAGGCTATTTGGATTCACAAACATACCTTGTTCTTGGTTAGCAATCACCACGCCATCGGTCAAAATAACAACACCGGCGTTCTGTAACAAAAACAAATGTAAGTTATGCTTCTTTGTAATAAATATTAGGTATTTTTTTCCTTAATCCACTTCGTATGAGTGGTCATCGCAACCAGTTGATTGTAATACACCGCACCTCAAATACATCTGTAGCCGTCTTCCCTCCTAGATCCAAGCCCGAACCAGCTACGAAGTCTTCGTTTTTGAATATCGAGTGTCTCAAACCACTAAAGCTCTCTACTTCACGTTCGATCTGAAATATTACAACAATTATTAAACGTGTTACACACGAGTCTTGAAAAAATGTACGTACGTATACATCGGCTACTTATTTAGGGACATTTCTCGCTATCGTGGCAATATAGCATAGATATATAGCTGTTCTATATTGCACTATATTTCTGTGTTACGGGTACACTATACGTGTTAAGGACTACCCTTAAGTACATCGACTATGACATGGAGTCCTTCGAGAAACGGGTCCGTGCTTATGTCTCTTTCCCAGCAACTAGTAATAAATCGATAAAACTCCTGAAGTTTTAAATATCCATTAGTGGCACCGATCACTAAGCGTCAAGAGACTCTTAAGATTTTTTGCTCCTTAATGAAACAATATTTCTACCTTCTCATTAATTTGTTTAATTAATAAAAAATAAACATAATTGTGATGAAAGCATTACCACATGCATGTTCAATCCGCTGCCCAGTCCCTCCTGGCCGACGAGACCAGTAGCGATGGCGGCCGCATCGCTGCCCAGTAGCCCCACGAAGGCGCCCGACTCGCCTGTTACCCGGAACTCCACGAGGCCGTTGGGTCGGTACGACAGGGTTGGCGACACTGGCTGAACTGACACCTGTAGAATTAATACATTTTGTGTTTTGATATAAATGTATTATGTCCAGTTTTATGTTTTGATGACTAGCCCATAGCCAAGTTGGTAGTGACCCTGCCTGCCGAGCGAGGGGTCCCGGGTTCGATTCCTGGCAGGGGCGGGCATTTGTGTGACAGATAAATGTTCGTTCTCGGGTCATGGGTGTGTGTCACAATGACCCGCACCACAAGGAATCCTAGTGCGGCGGGGGCGTGAGTGTATAAACGTAAATAAAATAAAATAAATATTTATATAATAATGGGCATACAATATTATATAGTAGGCGATGTTCCTTAGCACTTCCAAACGGTGTTGGTTAACTACCAGCTGTTTATAAATGGCAAAAGTTTTTGATGGAGTATTAAAAGTCAGCGTATCGCGTGAAACTTAATAAGTTTAGGTTTTTTCTCTTTATTTATGTTCGGCTTAAATTGTACAAAATTGGTAATTTTTTTATGAAAATCCGTGCAGTGCTTTATTAAGAGTGCTTTGTTAAAAGTTCAGTCCTTGTAGTCCTACAGATTCTATAATATCTACTGATACATACGTCACATACACGTATTTTTTCTTCTTATTGTGACTTAGCTGTCCTAACTCAATGTATTAATTATTAGCTCTTCCACTCCTACCATAAACATTGCAATCAATGTTAAAGTTACCCCGATGAAGTAGGTAAATCACGACACCATTTATATAATTTCAGTTCCTTTTAAATCACGACACCCTTTATATCACTTAAATATAGATCGGCGAGGGTCGATGCCACCTCCGATGAAAACAACAAAATTAAGGGGACAATGATTTCGAGAGGTGGCGGCAAGAAGGAGGCCCAAGGTGGACAGTACCTGGTGCTGCAGCAGGCGGGCGTGCGGAGCGTACAGCGCAGCGGATACCAGACGGGAGTCGGCGGAGGCACGTGGGTACCACACCAGCACCACGCAGCCGGGCGCCATGCCCGCAGACACCACTACCTTCATGTCCACGCTGCGCCGAGCTGGATTCAGCTGAAAAACACCATAAATCGTAGTGGAACTTAAGCCACGCAATAGCACGCGGCAATGCTCTATCGGCAATTCATTTTATCTTTCCCGTTTCCTGTATTTACTAAAAATTTCAATAATAATGGTTTTATTCAGATGTTAACTTGCTTTATAACTTTATATTATCAAGGAAATTTTAGGTTTTTTATTTTTTCCAAAACATAAACAAATTTTCAACTTTCAAATGAATTAAAAAATAATTAACGTTTTGAAGGATTCTTTTTGACATTCAGAACGTATCATCACCATTTCAGCCGGACAACGTCCACTGCTGGCCATAGGCCTCCCCCAAGGATAAGTTTTAAGGCATTGAAAAATAATTTTCGAAAATGATATTAAAATTGGAATGGTTGAAACACATACTTACTTCTACAGTCTTGGCCTCTAAGATATCACCGCGTCCTATAATTACGTAATGGACTAGATCCATAGGCTCGGTGGCGGTGATGCGCGCGCGCATCTCGTCCCCGATGGACGTGTCACGGGTGAGCAACTCGACGCTCAAGAATTGACCGTCAGTAGGTGCAGACTTCTGAATGTTCACTACCCGTTGGCTAACTTCTTTATATTTTATCTGTATAATAAATTATCATACATCAAACACATACAGAATTATATTTTTATATTAGGGCTGATGAAAAAGCGATCGGCCCACCTGATCATCCGTCACCATCAGATTCGTTGGAACGAAATGAAACTACATTCTACAGTTTACATGTATGCGATAATCATCTTCAAAATCAGGCCACAGAGAATTTCCATGAGGCCAATGGATGTTGTACGAACTTCGTTCTTTTGCATGTAGTATGCCGATCACTTTTTCTTTTCATCGGAAACGTTTCACCGTTTCTTGGGAACACACACTATTTTAAAATGTAAACACACATATTAAGACTATATCTCTCTTAAAAGTCAATTGTTCAAGCCTATCTATTGACATTTGATGATCCAGACCCTTTCCCACGGCGTCAAAATAATACTGTGGCCTAGATGTGAAAATAGTTCGTATAATTGAAATTCAGAAGCAATTAGTTGCAACCCACATAAATCAACAACTTTGATACGTAACCCTAAAACCGTAATATTAATTTTTTAGTTTTTATTTTTTAACTGTGGATTCAACTTGATAATTTCAGTATATAACAGAATTAAAAACACTCTTTTATTCTGTGACGGAATGACGTATATATTTGTATGGCTTATTTTTATACGCACAATCTCTTCTAATTCAAACATAATACATACAATATACATAATAACCACAATAGGATCATATGACCTATAAAAAGCCAATATGATTATTAAAATAAACATATATATGACAGAGTATTTGCGTTATATTTCAAGTTATGTATTGAGTATTCTTACCAATAAGTTAAGTGTTGAGTTCATGTGCGCCCTATCAGGCGTGAGGCTGTACATGGCTAAGCCGTTCTTGAGATATTCAGTGGTCGTGTTTGTGGGCGCGCCGTCGTCCCATAACCTTTCCACAATCACTTCCCCGTCAGTCCGTAATACGTGCCCCGTGGAATTGACGAGTTCAATCTAAAGTAAAATTACGATATTTATTACAACCTATAGCTGTCAGAGATAGCTTGACTAAAAGCGGGATGACAGACTTCACACACATTTGAGAATAATATATAATAAAGTTTAAATGAGTTGAGAAAATTCACACTTATGTGCAGAATTCTAACTAATCGTACCTGTAACCCAGTTAGTAATAATATTTTTCGAAGTTGTTTTTTACAAACACTTTTCAAAAGTCAAACTCGCCATCGTTTCAACAAATCCCTACCGTGAGTGGTCTCGGAAGAAGAAGCGGCAAGAAACTCCCGAGGAGTTTTTTTTTCCTACTC
>DWPT01002024.1:0-17064 GCA_018251895.1 Agathymus mariae mariae | reverse complement strand
GAGTCAAACAGGTCTCTCGCTCGGGTGACCAACGTTAAAATCACAAATTTTTACACACGTAACGATGGTCAGAGTTACACCATTGAGCCCAATTATTGCCGTTACGCTGTCAAAGAGCCATGTTAAAGAATTTGGACACTTTTGTGTTATAACCTAAGATACCACAAACACCTACTACTCGAGAACAAACATTTGTCATTGGAGCCGGTCGGGAATCGAACACGGTACTGTTGGCAATCAGGTCTAATTCAATTGGGATTACAAGATCGTCAAATTTGAGATGAAATGGCTGTATGCTAGAGTAGATTGTCGATGGGGATTTTTTTATGGTTATAGCCAACAAACGAACAGAACGCACATGGACATCAGCAAAACCAAGGGTATCACTGATACGTTGTTGGCCAGGAGTTGAAGTCGTTTTGAACAAAATAGAATTTGTATTCGAACTCAGAACAATCAACATTAATTATTACCAATAATGTTTTCTACAACGTGGTTATATGAGTGTTTTATAGAAAATGTATATTGTTAATCGGTACTTGTCCCGCCTTCTACTATAATAAATCTCTCCAACGGGCAACACGCTCTGATCATCGTTCAAGCGAGTGATAAAATTATTGGACATTCATAGAACTCGATAATGTGATTCAATTCACTTTTTTATTGAGTTACTTGCTACTTTTATTTTTTCTCTTACTTATTAGTGAAAGCTTAGTGGTTTGAATGTCAAAGTCTCGCTCACGGGCCCCAGTTCGCAATCCAGATTCAATGTTTGAACACTCTATGCGCAATATAATTTATTTATCACTTGGTTCGATGCAGAAAAATATCGTAAAGAATGTGACCTCTGCCAATTCGCACTTGGACAGCGTCTCGGCCTTTGGCCTCTTGATTTCATATTGTGAGAGGAGATAAGAGCTTAGCAGTGGCATAGCAGGGATGTTTTTCTGCCCTTCGAACCTTTTCAGATCCTGAGGTCGGAGCAAAGATTTATATACATTATTGTATGATTCTCAAAATTGATGCGGTGTGGGATACAATATCGCATGCTGTCTCATTGCCTTTCTATTAAAGGTTTCCACGTAATACGGGTTCGCAGCTTCCTTTTCGGTCGGCAGTACTTCGTTGATTTCGGCAACGCGTCGGTTATGCCGTTGGTGTTACAGAAGACTATGGGCGACAGTGACCATTCACCATCAGGTGCCTCGTCTGCTCGTTTGTGGACGAAAAAGTCGGAGCTTAATAAATGGTATAGATCGATAAAAACTATCTTCAATCGCTGAACATGTTTCTGAGCACAGAAGTATTCATGAATCATTAAACTTCTTACCATGGCGAAGCCCATGTAAAATAATATTCTTCGAGTGTTAATATTACATTGGTTTTATACTTCTTTGTAGGCCATTGATATAAAAATCCCATACAACTTACCGCAATTTACTCCCGTGACATCCTTCTACGTACATACTTGACTGTTATCGTAAATTGGAATGAATTTCACCACTTATAAACCTGTCTTATAATCTATTCTATTCTACAAAGCTATGAGATGAAAATAGTTTCAAAACATTTTCAATTTTGAACAATCAAAACGTCGAACATTTTCGTGTTTACGTTCGAATATTTGTGTCGCGTATATAAAACCACTCAGTAATTCAGGCCATCCGTAGTTCTAGCGCATTGCAAATAAATGCTAAAAACTATCGACGTAACGTTATTACGAGGCTGTTATTGGTATGTCGTATGTCGGCTCTCGCTTGAATTGCTTTGGTAGGTGTCTCCTGGACGGATAGAAAATATTTCTTTACTAACTATGTTATATAGGACTCTTAGACCTAATCAGTAGCAATCAGCCGTCATTCAAGGATCGCCAGAATGACAGATGAGAAGCAGACGGATAGCTTTATGGGAAGTGTTTATGCTCGCTTTTGAACACAGCCACAATACAAAGCTAACCCTGAGAGAGCTTTTTTGTGTTAATAGCCGACAAACGAGCAGACGAGGCTCCTGATGGTAAATGGTCACCGTCGCCCATAGACATTAGGAAAACCAAGGGTATCACTGATGCGTTGTCGGCCAGGAAATCAGAAGAAGGTAAGAAAGAAAGTACTGGCTCCTAAGCCCTCAGCCGGAACACGACGAGTCGTTTGGCGGGTGACTTAAGCAGGAGGATGGTAGCTAGCCAGGCAGGCTTCACGGAAAGATAACAATACCATAACAATATAACGGCTTAATAATAGTACTGATAATATAATCCTTACTCGAAACCCTAATACCAAGCAGGCAGGCTTCTGTCGCTTCTTACGACACTCTGTTCTGCCAGCCACCCCAATATGGCCAAAATAAAGAACATAAAGAGATGAAAGAAATATGTGTGTACGTGTGAAACTTTAGGTATATTGGGGGTGGGCACTCTTCGTTTATTAAAAATATACTACATAATGACATCCTGTAGCTCAGTTGATAATGGCCTTGATTATCAATTCGCGGCTGCGGGAGGCAGTTACGTAACAAATGTACCTTTAATCCTGTATATTTATTAGGTTTTGTTTTATTGTATACCTTTATTTTTACGTAAAGATTTGGTTAAATTAATATCAATCAAGTATGCAGCAAACCATGAGCACTATGTATTGTGGTATGTACCCAAATACACGTGGATGTGCTCCATCACACAAAGTAACTTTGCGACTAACATTCGTAGAGTCAACTTACCTTGACGATGATTCGTTTCGTAGCGAAACACCTATTGATAATGGTATGTATGTTGGTATATACTTTTATATACTAATATCTCGTGTTTCTCGTAAGATGTAAGGAAGGGAGGAACATGTGTTCCTACTCTACACATGTGTGTAGAGTTATATATTATCACTAGAGGCCCTATTCGGGTTGAAAATTTTGTGATTTATTCTTTTACATGATATATTTATATTATAGTCTATGTCAGTTAAAATGAGTTATGTCAGTTATGTCAGTTAAAATCAGTTAAAATTAGTCTTTAAAATGATAAAAGATTTTTTCAAATAGCTGTTGTGGTTGCGGAGATGACTTCCCATATGTACACATACAGTGGGTTTCGGATATAACGACATTGAAGGGACCGCGTAATTTGGTCGTTGTGTCCGGGAGTCGTAACAGGCATAGATAAAGATATACAGATACACACAGTTTAGTTACATTCATTCGTCGCTATAGAAAAATTGCTATAGCCAAGGTCGTAATAAATGAAATTCACTGTACTCATAAAATTCTTCCTCTCTCTTTATAATATTAGTATAGAAATATTGTACTCATAGATAACTGAAAACTGGATTAATACTTATTAATCGATAATGAATTTTCACTAAGTAACGCCTGATTCCATAACAATTATAAAGATTCGTAGCCTAGCGCTACGCTAATTAGAGAAATAATAAAAATTTAGTTGAGAAATTTTACCGAAGCAGTAGACTTATATTTTAATATTTCTTTTTATTTAATACATAACTGAAATAATGCTAACCTGAAACACAAAACGCACAACGCCAGACGTACCAACCAACGCTTTCAATGTAGACCATCTGGTGATGGTAGCTCAGTAGGTATACGGGTAAGCAGTGTTAAAAAACAATATAAGATAAATCATTTTTAAAACGGACTAAAAACTATAAAAAATTTTTCTGTATTGACATTTTCATACATCGTCATTCACTTCTGAGCTATGGTCCAAACTTCATGTATCTAGCTCATCGGGAAGTTAGTTTAACATCAGTTACAAAATTCCACTTCGGACAGACATACAAGAAAGGGAGTTGATAAAAAAAAAACATGGTAATAAGCTGGACACGCTTCCACGAGTAGTTTCCGCCCGTGTCTGCACAGAATACAAACATTAAACTAACTAACTAACATTAAACTAGAATAATTACTTCGACTATAATCTATGTTGAAAGGATTAATGTCATGTTATTTAATAAGACGGTCTTATTTATAGGATCTTTCAGAAAATAGCTTTCTGTTTCACCTAACATTGTAACCGTAGCCATTGTTACTCGTAAAATCTAAGATTTGTGTACACACTCATACAACGTTATGTGTTAACGTTAAAACTTAATTGCCAAAGCTCTGAGTATCTTGTTTTGATAGGGGTAATAATTATCTTTATAGCTTCTACTGGTTGGTACGTCACTGCCGAATGGCAACCGTAGTGCCTCGTGTTATTCACTAACCCTTTCACTATCCCGCAATCACTTGCGGGTCAAGTCTTGGTTTCAAGTCTGATCCCGTTCGGAGAAGGATATGTCGGTGAGGAATAAGGATTTCAACCGCCTCTTTCAATTTTCATATTGTCATCTTTTCATAGATGATTTAGAACAAATCGCTATGGAGGAATAAAAAAGATTTTATTATCTTATAAATCTGACTCGTCCGGTAATCAAATCCAAGCCTCTCCCTCGTCCAAGTCTAACCTAACCTACTAAGTCGAAATTAACCATGTGAAATCGCCATTATATTCAAATGCATGTAAAGTAGATTCAAATAACATTGAAACTATAATAGTTCCGTTATGTACAGTATTCACCACTACGAGTAGCTGTTTACTGCGTAAATGGTTAACTATCGGATTTCCAAAGTGCATTTCTATTGTGCAGTTTAAAGCTATCAAACATCTGTATATTGTATGTAGGTTGCTAGATCAGGAGCGTACTAGAAACAGTCACGATATATTGAAGGATGTTTTAGCACTGATAGCTATGGTTTCATAATGCTTGACAACAACTCCATCTGATGATTAGTGATGGTGAAATCGAAGATGTGAAACACATTAACTTATACGTATATATTATTTCTTGAAGATTTCCACGTCGTAGGTATGGGATGCGGCCAAGCTACTCGAGTCCTTTGCAGTGCGAATGATGTTCACGACATAAGGATGGACACTCGCCGTTGTTCGATGGGGGAATTTTTTCGTACAATTCCTGCGTACACTCTCCATAATACACCCAATAGAAAAAAGCCGGCAACCCTGCGCCTTAGAAGGTTAATTTCAACTAGATTTGGGTCACCATTGAGCTTCTTTGTACGCCTCTCTAACAATAACAACAACACCGATTCTGTCTTCGTCGTTGCTCTCTTTGACATGTGTGTGGCGGAGATCTGTGGGTCTCTAGGGTTACCATTTATACCCAGGCGTGAACTCGGGGGAACAAGGGTGAAGGGTGGAGGGCACTGTTTAGCGGGGGGATCCTGTTCCGTAAGACAAGCTAGGGTCGCAATCACTCTCCAGATGGACGGGGAGCGATCTTGATGTAAGAGCTCCCACAGACGCAAGTAGCCGTCCGGAGGTCAAGCGTGTATGGGCGCGTTCCCTTTCAGGGCCTCATGTGGCCCGTTGTCAACCGTATCTTAAACATATTTTAAGGAGTGCATGTATATGTGTGAGAATTTAATAAGGTTATTGAATATTTGGAACTTTCCAAGTTACGTAATTTTCACGTCTATTCATTTAAAATAGTACCTATGCATACTAACCAATGTCAATATAAGAGTATCATACCTATGATAAAATATTAGGTACTAAGATAATTTCAACGCGCTAGATCAAAGAGAGGCGATTTAATCTTTACACATATTACGGTGATATTGCAATTGTTACAAGTAACGACCATACTGTAAATTAAAATACTCACGTCAAAGGCATTCTTATGAAAGGTTATAAAATAAGATGATGAATTACTACAAAGACAAGAATGCTTGAACATGAGTTTAATACATAGCTATGATTAGTAATAAGTGCTTGGTCTAACTGTGAGTAAGAAAATAACTACTTCGGAGTTTTTGCCGTTTCTTTGAATCTATTGAAGCGATGGCGTAGTTTGACTTTCGAAAACTATTTATAAAAACATTGAATAAACATTATTTCATTAATTCATCCATTCGCTATATAAATTTATTGCACGACCTCGCCACTGCAGTGCCGAGCGCCAACAAAATTGTGGGCCATGTGTTCGTAACGCGTCCACTAGGATTAAATTTTACAATTACCCACAAAACTTTATCTCATTCTTCGTACCATAGTAAATATTGTGCTCTGCGGAGTCGTTTGTTATGTTATTAATAACGTTAACGATTTCTTTATTTTATTAGATGAAAATTTTATTATTACGTTTTACAGATATGAAATAAAATTACTTATTATTTGTTTTTTGATGTAAAACCTTTTTAGTGACGTTGTGATTTGAAATTTGATGAAACGAAAAAGTGACAGAAAAGTAAGACAAACGCATGCATCTATAGAATTCGGCCTGCGAGAGAATGAGAAACGGTCTCCTTTTTGTGCGATGCTTCGTAACCTCCCGCTGTTGTCCATTATGCGGTGTACTTATGTGTGCTTGTATGAGAGAGGCGTCGTATAGTGAGTGTAGTATCTATACTGCATTGTTTAATTCTTTTAGTTAGAGCGTTATATACGGTATATATGTCTGTCAGTTTGTTAAAAAGTGTGTAAGCGCCTTGGCTGAATCTGTCAAAGTGTGGATTCACGTTTGTTATTATATATTGTTAAAAAAAAAACGAACATGGCGATAACTAATTCCGAATACTGCCGTAAATATCGGCAGAAGAAATTATAAATAAACCTTACAATTATCTTATTCTTGGTACACTGTATTAATTTCATTTTCATGACATGTTATCTGAGAATTTTACTTCAAGAGTGTGTCTGTAAGCTACACACTGCACACTCTTTTTTATTTTTGTGAAATATTTTTTATCAAAATTATGTAAATCTGTCAATCCCATTGACGATTACACAATTGTATTAAAACCACTAACTTTACCTGTAAACATTACTCACAATTACCAAAATCAAAAGAAATTGTGAGTACCCGTTGCAATTCGAACGTATCAGATCCGCTATTATATAAGTTTAAAATAACTCCACCCACTTTAGACCCGACAGTTATAATGAAGCCGAGGATATTTACAGGTTTTGATAACAAAACGCATGGACTCTGTAGTTATGGAATTAGATTTTATTTTCCTGTAGCTGCAATCTCTTTTGAACCATCACCATTGAGAATAGTTCAAATAAGTGTGTGCTCAAACACCGCTTCATATTACTACCGGCTTTGTGGAATATCAAAAGATGCAGACATAGTGTTTCAATTTGCGCAAAATACGAAACACGCGAATTCTGCCTTCAGGTAACCTTAAAAGATATGTTATAAAGATATATAAAAGTAAAGCAAATTGCTCACCTTTAAAAAAATACTTCCTCAAAGATCGCATCTCAAAGCAATCTCGAACCTCATCATGAAATATAGCGCTAAAGCTATCACAAGATACATATAATAAATGCTTCCGAAGATGTTCCGGGGAAATAACTATGCCTGATGCATTAAACATTGGCCTATTATCAAACTTATTTCAGTAAGAATTTGGAGCAATAAAGACTAGCCAAGGAATCCTGAAACATTCCGTTATTTTTCATTTTACTAACTAGCACATGGGTCACTTGATGATGGTAAGTACTCATCGTTGAACCGGAAGCGTCTCCGATACGTTGCTGATCAAGAATTAATGTCATCATATTTATTTAAATTTTGAACTCAATGTAGAAACTCGGTAATTGTAAAATTAAAATAAATTCCACTCTTAGTTAAAATTTAGTTAAAATGTTCGGTAAAGTTGTATATTCGAATTTTTAGGATGCGGGTGAGTGCAGTGATGATGATAACAATGATATTAAAATAAGATGATAAGCGATGCGTTAAATTACAACGTATACGTAAAGGATATTATAGTATAGATAATATATTAATGACAAGGACGCCTGGGAATAATAGTGTCGAAACCGGTTCCGCACAGGCTTAAACTTTTGTTATTACTATGTTGTTTAAAATATGTACTGAGGAGTTGCTTTCGCCGTTTCTTCTCCTCAATGTTAAAGCACCTTTCCGAAACGATAGTAGAAACAAAAAAATAACGTGCCTAAGTATATTTACAGAATACCTATATGATTAAATGATTTTAAATTTGAATATGAAAACCTTTTTTTTGTTATGTATGTAGAACCACAACTCCATTGATTATGAACCGAGTTTGATGGTGAAATTATAGAAAATGGCTGTTAGTTCGCCCTTATATACTGGTAGATAGTGAGGATTTAACATAAATAATTGACGTCTATGACAATACTTCTCGCAATTCAGCCAATTGCAGAAGTCATTCAGCGCATAACTATTCTTAAATGTAAACTTACTGGCAGTAATTATGATATACCGTGAAATATTTTCTAATAGTTGATTAAAGTGCAATTTAACAAGATAACTCATATTTTTATTTTTGGTTAACAACGCGTGCATGAAGCCTAAGGAAGATAGATACCATTTACTCGAACCAGCTTGGCCCGTTTATTTATTTGCCGGCTGTATGGAATTATGAATTATGGATTGGCTGCATTATGGAATGTTGAAAAAAGAGATCTTTAAAATCCCAATAAATAATTATGAATAAATCTTTTAAAAGATGCATTCTTTCCACCACCACACTCTCCGGTTTCAAAGCTTTTAATATCAATTAATTTAAGCGCGGCATTATTTTAATCAGTGAAAATATTAATAACAGACTACAATCGATAATATTTATGACAGCCGAGAGTTCATAACAAGGCCTTATGATTGCTGACATTACGACAAGGGAGCGTTTAGCATGCTCTCTGATATTGATAACTAATAACATTTTGTATGTAGCGGTTATGCATCGAATTCGGACCATTTCGTAATGTTAATTTGGTCGATCGTTTACGATTAAATAATATCGTCGAGTTAGAAAAATACTTTGTGATTATTGCGTTATAGTTAAAAAGTCATCATATTCCATTCGGAATATCTTTGTGAGCATTTTGCGTGAATTCTATAATTTTAAGAATTTATGTGTGTTACACCCTCTTTTTTCTTGGAAATATATATCATACTTTCCATTTGGCGGCAATGTAGGCATTGCTTACCCTATAATACTCTCAAAGACTTAGCATTCGCTCGCCAAGCATTCATTCACCAAGCATTCGCTCACCATTGTAATAGAACTACCCGAGATCTGTTCCAGCACTGCGGCAGCGAATTCTTTTAGCATTTTGACTATCATTAACTAATGACGTAGCTAACAGATCTAAAACTGCGGAAAACAACTCGATAGAGTTTAATGTTAGCAGGAATATAGCGAGGCATTTTAAATGAACACGGGGTTCGCTGACGATATTAAACGGGTCAAATTAGCGACTGGCGTGAGGAAACAAAAAACCTCATAAATTTCACAAACTGTCCGAGCTACGAGCTGGATGTTAAACAGCTGGACGCGGCTACAACAAACCAATACCATAATCACGTACTGGAACTGTAGACTTTCGTGTAATCAATGATAACTATAAAACGAGGTCGTTGTTTCTGTTCGTCTGTTTTTAATTTTCATTTATTGAATTTACAAAATAGTTTACATTATATGTTATGTTATTAGATGTTTTATATTGGCTGCATCTATGTACCCGTATGCCGTATATTTATGGGTCTCCTCTGCTCCATTAATTATACTAAACCGGCGGCAGAGAGCCGGAGCTTCACAAAGTGAGATAAAACCTTTTTGACGAGCTACATACCTCTTGCTCTCTTGAGTTATTACGAATGGTCTAGCTCAAAAACTTGACAACTTGGAACACGTTCGTACTTTATGTTAGGTTATACAAAATACCGAAGACTATAAATAACCTCTTTATTTGGAATTTGTTGATAACAAAAACTCAATGAAATGTGAAAATTTGACTAGGTTAGAATTTTCTGTATAAGACTGCTGCGATACCGTCCAAATACCACCACCAGACAAGTTCATCCAACTGCGTAAGATAGGACGATTTCACGTCGTCGAAATTATTTACTTGAAGATGTCTTTAAGACCTTTCACTAGGAAAGACGGGGTAACATTAATGGCCTTTATATTTCTCATCTCTAGTGTGCAAATGGTATCATCACCTGTGAAGCTTAAACGATGCGGGTCCTGGCATGAACTTGGACAACACGAAAGTTGTGTCCAACGGAAACGTTTATCAGAGGCTGCTCACAGTCGAAACGACGATTATTGAAACTGTCCAAGAATACATCTATTGATGATATGTAATTTTTTTGTTATTAAAAGCAATAATATTTATTTGTTATTGTGAAAAATAATTATTCAATAAAAAATTTAATATACTAAAACCGAGCCTCGAACATTTATATATCTGATATATAAACTATGTCTATTTGGAATAATAGGTATTTAAATGGTAAAAGAATTTTCAACATATGCTGTGTTTTCGCTTCGGCCTATTAACGTTACATATTTTGTTAACGATACTCTCAAGCCCGCTCATTAAAGCCCGAAGAATAATTTCCCTTGATTGATAACCATACAATTTGGCAAGAAACAAGTCTTCAATGAGACATGGACCTATTTCAATTTGATGTTTCATATAAAAATTATTATACTCAAAGCGCGAGCTCTTTACGTACGTGCCTTGTTTTTATATTTCATATCTAGTGTCAGTTTAAATTAGAATGCTTCACTTGGTTGTAAATAATCAATAACAAAATCAAGAGAGTCGTGGTTGGAATCATAAACACTTAATTTGCATCGCTTGTTCGTGTTTTGAACGTTTAGCCGTATACTTACCTAAGCTAATACTATTCCATTGAAGCCAAGTTCAAATATTTCGCACGCACACAACACAGTTTAATGTTTACTGTTCTGTAAATATTTCCAGTAATAAACGGTCGCCATATAGCAACGTTTGTATATTTTTCAACTGTTTACGTTCGTATGTCTCTTTCGACAGGTTTATTGCTCGTTAGTTAACCGCACATTTATCGGTTCCTGAATGCTACCGTTTAACTGGTATTGATGAAGTATAAACTCAGGGGAATTTTGAAGGTTAACCGGTTACATTTTTTGTTCGTAAACCCTGTCCTTGTGACTAATATAGTCCTTAAGCCTGTTCTCATCTTTATATTTCCTATTATTATTTCCTAGCCTTAAGAATGAAAATAAATAGCAGTTTAATTAAAAGGCTGCCTTTAAACAATTACTAACTTTAAGCTTTACCTTGTTATTCCGTATTATGTTGTACAATAAGTAATATTAATATATTATTATAATAGCAGGCGTCCACTTCGTTAACATAATTCATCACAACAATTTGTATATTTGTGTAGACAATTTTGTGCAATGTTTTACTTCACTATAGCTGTCACTGTATACAATTTATTAAATACAATTGTATTATTAGTTTTATTGCATACAATATTAATATTTTCTTTATTATTTTAAGTGATTTTTTATTAAGATTTTAATGTTATTTTGCATTATAAACACAATTCTGAGTATGTAAGTTTTTACCTGAAAATAAAGACTTTCAAATCTCAAAAAAGGTCCTAAATTAAAGATAATTGTGTATGTATGTTAACGGTTACAATTGCTTCGATATTTAAAAAATACCTGTCGTAAATAGCAGTTATTTAATTCAGTTATGAGGAATAATAGAATTATTCATGAGAATGGATATAACGAAGTGCTTAATGTATAACTATGTCTTTCACATACTATAAATTTATCATATTGCTGATGTAAACATTTCATTTAGTTGAATAAATAGTAGGGAATGTAGTATTGTAATTAAATTTACATTTATGTAACTGATGGGAATTTGTTTTACGCTACCTAAAGAAGCTTTTACGTCAGTCCTATGGATCGTAACTAAGACGACTGTTATATTTTTTACACAGCAGCCGAAGATGATAAATCGAAAGCGCATTAACATACAAAGAGCCTGTTCACTCTTGTTTTGAAGTCATTCACATTGTAATGGGTTGGAAACACCGATACGGTAACTTCAATGTTCTTTTATATAAACCCACCGTCGCTTCTGATAACTTACGCGTTACAATAATAAATAGCATCCGTACATTTACCATTTCAAAGGTATTACGGTTGGATGTAAGATATATATATTATGTATCATAAGTTCACTAGAGTCACGATGATAGTCGTCAACTATGTCTTAATTGTACAACTAGAACTAAGTCGAAGCAGACCGCTAGTTGAATAATGAAACACTTGCCGTTACACACACGAATATTAGTGTATAACTAGTAATTGACATATAATTTTATTACATGCGTTACATTTCTCAATAAATCTGTTTCTAGGAAGTGTTAAATTCCCATTCTGTCAAATTTTAGGAAAAATTCGGGCATTTTTTTGGCAATAATCAAAAAAGAAACAAAATACATAAATGCAATCATTAAGCAGGGACTGGACTGGATTTGAAAGTATTGTATAAATGTAGTTTAATTACATATTATAATTTTAAATATTAGTAAATGACCGTTTGATGTTGCCGAAATTGAATGAAGGGTAGAATGAGATAGATGGCGCTTTAACATTTTGAAACTTGAACATAGCCGAGTCTGACGTGATCTTTAAAATTGAATGTTACACGTAAGCGTTTGATATCTAACGATAGATTGAATATTTTTAATTCTCTCCGAATTTTAAATTTGAAACGAATATTAATCATAACATTAAAGTTTACTTTAGAAAAATAACAATGAATCGTTAGCTTGACAGACAAGTAATATTAACGCGAAAATGTAGGTAAAAACGTATAACCAAAATTTATAGACAATTAATTGTGTGAAAGGATTTCCGTCACGAAGTCGTGGTTCTAAACTAGGTCGTTAGCTTAAACACGCTTTATTAGCTGAAAACGTCACTAGCTGTGACTCGACCCTCGTCATGGACTGCGATAACAAATTACAAACACTGTATCATATTTTTTATACACTTTACAACATTATATTGTATGTGATTAAAATTTTAAATTTTAATTCAGAACAAACTCTGAACTAGAAACTTGAATTTTTTGAACCCGTATAAAGGCTTCTAAAATATTAGATAATATTAATGTAACATTTTGAGGCATTGTAAAAAATGTTATAAACAATGATGAATAATTTACAGGTGTATATAATACAAAGGTTAATTTCCCGGCCTTCATTCCAATCACTCAGAGTCGGCAAAGTCTGTCCATTCCTTTCATACATCTCTATTTTTCGTCATCTCAGTGCACACATCGATAATCCATCCACCTCTTCATCGGTCTTCCCCGTCGCTTATATCGATCCACTTCCGTTCTCAGCGTTCTTCTCGTCACATTTCATTCCTCGCTACGCATTAAGTGCCCATACCATGATAAAAGGGCACCTCGCTAAGTCGATTGTCGAATGTTTTATTGCACCCAAATTATGGTAATTCCTACCTCGCCTATATCGTGGCCCCATCTAATAACTAAGATGTGGACCAATAGCCAACGTCAACTTCGCCAAAGTAAAGCGAAGATTAAGTTGACTACGTGCGGTAGCGCATTGGTACTCTAACAGGCGTGTAGAGAAGACATTGGTTACTTGTTACTGTTTCTTCAATTGTGAAAAAATGTGTGACTATTGAGTGTTCCCATTAAGTATGGTTATGTTACTGTAGAATTACTTAAAGCAAAGGTTTTCGGGTAGTCTTTGTGACCAGAGTATAAACTATCACCATTTGGGCACATTAAATTTTACCTTCCACGGTATTAGTAAGCTTTTTAACCTTGCAATGTTATAAATAAAAGATCTAGCAATTGAGAAGATTGAAATTTGAAAGTATTAAATTATTCCTGGCGGTTACAATAAATATGAAACAGAAGGTAAATAAATGTCACTTGTAAGTAGGTGTTGGCCTATAGCTAGAGATATATATCGCTTCGCCGGCGTGTAGCGCGCGGAGGGTTAGCAGGCAGGAGCGTACGTTAAGCCGCACGAGACGACCGAAGTCTAAGGTGTTCAGTGTTGATTGAAGCGTGCGTTGGGGTGCACCAGACGTCAGTGTCTTTGATGTTCAACACACGAAAGCCTCCTTGACCATGGCGTGCGTTAGGGCGCACGAGAATATATGGAGTCTAGAATACCAGAAATATTCTGACTCTTCGCGCGAGACTGTTCAGTCTCGTCAGAGCTCGCTTTTTATGTGACGAATTTTATTTAATGATTATTTTTTTTCCGTTCTTTTTTTATGAATTAAAAATTTCTTGTCGGCCTAACAAATTTTATTACAAACAGGGAAAATCGTTCATATAAAAATAAAAGTAACCACGGTGATAATAATTTAAGATACTTGTCAAATATATGACAACAATAACAAAACATTATAATAAAATAATTAAAGAAATTATAGAATACAGAAAATTATAAAATAAGCTTACCAAAGCAGTATTATAAAAGTTACAAATTATGTGAATACCAAAATGTTACATATAAAAACATGTAAGTATCTAAATACTACAAGCTTTAACAGTGCCTATTCTCTGACGACGATCATAACTAACTCTCCAAGAGAGCCAATTTCACCCAACCTAGCCCCAACCGCATTGCTTTCGCCAATCGATCGCATATCATCCCTAGCCGTAAAGATATGAGCGCTTACATATACAAATAACCTTAGAACCGGAGCGTTAAACACCTCGAGGGAACCGATCCAAAACTTTCTGCAAACTAACAATACGAAAAGAATCTACATCAAAGAACTTGTACGTATCCTTGTACAGTAGGCAGAGGTTGAGGTAAAGTCACGCGTCGACCCTAAATCTTTGGGAAATAAATCAGTTGCGGTCAACAGCCCCTCAGGGATGTCGCGTATTTACTTAACTTTGTTATGGTCCGGGCGAGGGGTTCGTCCTCGCGGAATTCCTAATTTTATTTATTTAATGGACACCTACGTGAAATAATAAATAGAAATTTTGTAAAGAATTAAAGATTCCTGTAAGATAAACTAGTTTAATAGGTCAGCAATTTGGCAAGAGAATTTCACACGCATTCACAAACGACAAGATTAAATGTATTCCTTATGGTATGAAATATACAAATGAGACTGATCTTTCACAGTCATGACCCGAGAGTAGAGAATCACGAATCGAGAAGAAACGTTGATCTGCCATATAAATACTCTGGTCGGAAATCGAACCTAGAAACATTCTCGCGGTAAAGATCACTACTGATTGGGCTGTAGAGTGATTCATGGGAGAATAGAAAACAGTAGAACATTATCAGATCGGATAGCTGCAATCAATGCCGTTCATAGAACACCTATAGGCCTAGCAAATGCTATGTAATGAAATAGTCCAGACTATGTTTATGAATATACATCGATATAACATACATTATTAACAGCGGACTAATAAATGTATAATTAATAGTAGTGATAGCCTAGTGAGTCGAGCGTTGAGACGCCAGAGTTTTAATCCTGCCTACATTTCCTTACCTTCTTTCCTTTGTAAGACTTACCACTAATGTTTCAAATTGTGTCGTCATCATTACAACTATTAATTGTCTTACAGCTGGGGTCATATCTCCTTTCACAATTAGAGTGGAGAAAGCCATTGTCCGCCACGCTGGCTGTGACTTTTGAGAACGTTATTCAGAACTCTCAAGTATGCAGCTTTCATCGCAATGTTTCCTTTCACTGAAGAAAGTGATAATTGACTTACTTTATGTTAGAAATTATTTATCAGTTGCTTCGGTTACGTAAATAATCGTGGACAAATCCAAACAATCCGTACTTAGCTATTCTAGTGGATTCCACAGTCAATGCTCATGGTTTTGAGGGGAGACCCAAGCTTACTAGAGGAACACTAATAGGTTCAGTGTGATACTCTTAGGTTTTCGCGTCAGCAATTTTTCATTTAGCAAAAACGAACCCAAGATAAATTTTATATTGAGTTATGTAATAAGGGAGGGAAAGGAAATTACTTTAGAGAGAATTATTCGAATTAAAGAGCGATAGCAGAATTTTTTTCTCTGAATAACGTAATGACTATATGTGACTATGAGAAACTACTGTGTATGTATAATAGGTATATGTACTTACTATATTTTTTACATCAAATTTTTATATTAAAAGGCGTATTTTTCGTGAACACTGAACCATATTTAACATTCCTACTTGTTGTATTTTTCTGCCATTATAAAAACTGAGTGAAATATCAGCAGCGAGGAAAATATTATGTACTACTCATACTATAACTCATTTCATTATATTTTCCTTTCATCAGTTCCTATCCGATTCACATCTAGAGTGAATTGAGAGCGGGGTCCAGCCAGTGTTATAGGAGGATATTAAAGCATACTGTGCAGCCATTTTTATATTGTTTGTTCCGATATCGTGAGATAGGCAATTTAACGTCCAGTAATAGGCCTGCCGGTTTCCGTTTTATCTACGTGAACATATAAAGCTTATCATATTAGTTTATATAAATAAATATATAAAAACGATCAATAAGTATATGCACTTATATCTTACTGAATAACTTACATAAGAGATTTTTTCTTATTTCTTGTTTTTATGCTATCTATGCAACGATATTGTTACTAAAATATATGTTACTATAATCAAACACAGTAATTAACAATAAAAATGGTTAGGTTCACCGATATAAAGCGATGCGCCCGTTCGCGGAGCTGTCTCGAGCCAAGTGTTAAAGTGTTCATTGCACCATCGCGCGCTATAACCTCCGTTGTAAGTTGACAAGAGAATGACGTCATTCTTCGTAATACAGCTTGCCAGCTTACACTACTGTATTAGTTTAACGAACGAATATCGTAGTTTCAGTCGTGCCGAAAGATGTCACAATGATGGTTTATAATAAAATTAAATTTATTATCAATATTTATAATTAATTAAATAAAATTTATAAATCAATATTTGAAAACGATTGCACTATCGTGTATTATCATCGAAACTGAACTCACAATAATTATATTAAGTTTTTATCTAGTCGGGAAGTGCATCAAATTTCAATCAAAAAGTTCCAACGTTCCGCCGCTGAAAGACCGAGATGAACCATGTATTAGTATTAATTTACTTTGCAACAATCCACAAGCACAATGTATGATGGTATATACGAAGCAGACGAAGACGAAACGCGTGTTGGTGACTGTATGTATCTTGGTATTTTTATTT
>DWPT01002023.1:0-17065 GCA_018251895.1 Agathymus mariae mariae | reverse complement strand
GGTTCGCACCATACAACATGTAGTTTTTGAAATGAAAGTTTTCTATATGCTTAGACTGTATTTAATGCAATGATGATAACAATGATAAGTACACGTCATACGCTGTCGCGATTACAATGTGAACTAAAATGATGGCGGAAAGGCGATGACGAGACAAAATGCTTTGTACGACACCGTACACCATCTTTATTGTCAGTTTTGATGTTGTATTTGATGTCTATTTAGTAAAAACCTCGGAACCATTGACACGCACTCCCTGAAAACCCATAGAGTTCTAACTTAGATAACAGAAGTTTTGGGTCCAAGCAATCGAATGCCTGTGAGTAGTCAAGCGGCACCATTATAGCACAAGAATAATGAAATTTCAGTTACTCACTATACGTGTACATTTTCTTATTTTTATTTTAACAAACTCGTATATAAGTGCTTTTTCAAATACTTGTAGAAGCCAATATTTATTTATATTTTGTTTTATCTGTCTGCTATTGTTTCACATAATTTATATCCCGCGAAGTAAATGTTTACACTCACACCCCCGCGCTAGGATTTGGTGTTGCGCGTGGCATGTACATGCACATGTACACAAATGTGACATTACATCACAAAACAAACAAACAATTATCTGGGTCATAAATGCCTGCCGCGGCCGGGAATCGACCCCGGAACCTCTCGCTCGGCAGGCAGGGCAGTCATCATGTTGGAGGAAATGAATTTGTTCCGGAATATAAGTAACAGTTACTATGTAAGTGCTGATTCAATGTTAGAAAATAATTATTTGGGTGCTTTAACCTATTGCAATGAATTAATGTTTCTAATTCATAGAACTCCGACCAATAAATGTACTTATAATAAACAAAATTTTTGGTTTTTAAATTGAAAATCATACAGTCTTTTAGATATTCTCTAACTAAACACTTATGCACGTCATTTTTTGCTTCACTACCGTTACGAAAAGGTGCTCAACATCGAGGAGAAGAAATGGCGAAATAAACTCCTCAGCACATCTTTTAAACAACATAGTAATAACAAAAGTTAAGCCTGTGCGGAACCGGTTTCGACACTATTATTTCCAGCCGTCCTTGTCATTATTATATTCATGTATACCATAATATCCTTTACCTATAAGCTGTGCTTTAACGCGTCACTTAAAAGTTCCAATGGGCAACTCACGTCTCAACTTTGGAACCTTATTGTGAAAACGAACTCCAAGCTTCGTAAAAGAACGCCGAAACATCGTCACAGCCCATAATCGTCTCACTGCTGGGCTAGGGTCTCCTCTCACAGTGACAGGGGGCCAAGTGCGAGTTGGCGGATTTCACACATCTCTGAGAACACCATAAAACACTTTTCGGTAAGTAGGTTTCCTCACGATGGTTTCCTGCACCGATGCAAGTTATAAATAATACGCACATCGTCAGGTAAGCGGCGACTGATTTTCTTGTAATCGTAAATTATTTACACGAAGTGAATTTAAAGCCATCTGATGGTAAGTGATCATCGTCGCCCATGGACATCAGCAAGACCAAAGGTATCACTGACGCGTTGTCGGCCAGGAAATGAGAAGAAGGTAAAAAATCGACATTACACATACAGAAATAGTTTCCTCGAAAATAGTAGTCAATCGAACTATGACGCAAGAAGGGTGTGGCTTTAGGGTGAACGGACGCGTGTATTATACCCGGAACAATAAAGCGGGTGTTAGCGATTTCAATGTGAGGTATAAACACTGTTTTGTGGTGACCAAGCGCGACCAATCAACACTGCGACTGATTTGATGTGATTTGAAACAGTTTATGTTTGATATATATTATAGACCCGTTTTAGAGGGTAGGAATAAGGCTGAAAGGGCTCTTGTACTCCAAACTGAACTAAGTGTATAGTTTAGTAATACGCCACGACTTTGTTATAAATGTTATATTGTAATAGCTTATCTGTGTCTTTAAATTCAAATTCAAAATAATTTAATAATTCAGGTATTCTATAAATATTCTTATGCATAACATTTTTTGCTTCTACTACCGTTTCGAAAAGGTGCTCTAACATTGAGGAGATAAAAGGGCGAAAGCAACTCCTCAGCGCATCTTCTAAAACAACATAGTAATTACAAAGTAAGTTTAAACCTGTGCGGAACCGGTTTGTTTCCAGGCGTCCTTGTCATTAATATATTCGTCTATAGTGTCTATACCATAATATCCTTTGGCTATAAACTGTACTTTAATGCGTCACTTAAAAGTTCCAACGGGTAACTAACGTATCAACATTGAAGATATTGTTTCGACTATGAAATGTTATACCATGTAAACACAAACATGGTTCAACCCGCCGGTGACAGCACGATACAACGCATCCCCTCCCTAACGTAAGGGTTGCACCGGTCACTTCCGCTGTGCGCACCTTCACTTGTTGAAGGTTGACGACCTGACCGACGCGTGTCTTCGATTTTCAAATCTATTTCGTATTTATACTTTTGAAAATTTTACTTGGGCTTAGTGAAAAATTGTTTGGATCTGTGACCTATAAACATGGTGATTTATCGTGCGGACTTTCTATAAGTCGTATGAATATATTGCTCTTTTACATATATAAACTACCTTTTTATTTCATAAGTTACTATTGACGGGAAAAACGTTAATTGATTTAAAATTTTATTTTATTTTATTCCTTAATGTTTGAGATAAGAAGTTTTTAATGTAAAAAAATGAGTGGATTATGTCCAAGTGTTTCGAATAAGGTAAGTGAAATCCTGACACGGCCGACAGTTTCTGCCGTTTGGAAGTTATGATAATCGAATTATGTGAAAAATTAAAAAAATATACAGTTATAAATTTCAAAAAACCTTTGACATAGCATCATAAATATGTGATTGAGTGACCTTTTAAAAAAATAACTTTAGTGTTGAGTTACAGTCGAAATGTTGAGTTAATTTAAGTTTCACCCAAACGTTTTATGGCGATCTAATTAATGGTATTTGTATCTACTATATTACTATATATTACACACAAAGAATCTTTTTACTGAATTCGAATGGTTCTGCTATCAACAATGTATTTAAAATAGACTATTATAAAAAAGATTGCACTGTATTTGTTAATTGTAATTATAAGTTTTTTTACACTTAACAAAACCTTACATTTAATAGTTTTATTTTCATCTATAGTAGAGATATATATAATAAATATCTTTACGTATTCCACACTGGGGTGAATGCGACTGGTATAATATTTGTCGAGGTACGTCGGCGGTACTTAGCCGACGTGCTGCTTGTACCTATCGATCGTTTCAGTGATACATCTCGTCATCGTGAACGGTCACACCTGCATACCATTTGGTGTATATTAATAATGAATAAACAAGTAAACGTTCATACACTCACACCCCCGCGTGGGAATCGAATCCGAGTCTACGTTATGTGTGCGTGTACAAATAAGTAATTACGTATTAATTTTAGATTAATTTAAAAATACGAACGATATTCATAATTAAATTTAACAGCAAAGGTAATTAATTTATTGTGTCACTTAAATAGTCTTGAAGTGAATTTCACTGCGAGGTGATTAAATCTTTTACTCGCAATTATTTTAATGTAAATCATTAATGTTTTATTTAACTTAATTGAATATATTTCAACTTTTTTTATTGTACATCAATTAAAAAACATCGGAGAAAGATATTTGTTACTTACCATATTTTGAATTAGATTTTAGATATTGTTAAGTTTGTTGAGGAGCGGGGGTCGACCATTAAACACGGTAGCCAGTTTAACACTAGTTTATTTCGCAACCAAAATGGCGCGGGATGCAACCTCGAATGCACACATGTAAACAAAGATACACACATGTATACAATGTTTACGCTTATTTAATTCGTCTTCGAAGGAAGGTCCTTATAAATGAAAGGAATCCTTATAAAGGATCATCAATAGCTTCTGCAGAGTATGCGATGAAAGAAATTTTTACGCAATTTTTTTTAAATCTTGGTTCACGTTACTGAAGGTTTATCAAGGATCCCTTATTTTTTCGAGTAACAAATATAGCCCATGTTACTACGGGATAGTGAAGCATTCTAATGGTGAAAGAATTTTTAAAATCGGTTCATCAGTTTTTGAGTGTATTCGTTACAAACATACATACAAAGCTTTACTTATTATAATATTACTATAGATACATATCCTATGTCCATCCGGAATAATGTATCTTTCAAATGCTAAAGGGACTGTCCAGAAGAATTACTTTCCACTAACGCAATCACACGAAATTCGCATTTTCTCTTTGTAATACCAATATATATAATAGGTAATTTAAAATTTAGTTCTATTCCACAATAACTTCACAAAACTGTGCGTGCGTTCAAAAGTAGTTATTGAACTACGGTCACACATAAATTCACCGCCGATATAATAAACAGTATTTTTGTGTTTATTTGAAATGAAAACTGTTTTCATGTGGCTCGCTCGATCGATCAACAAAATTGAAATTTAAAATGGCTGCGAACACAAATAGCGGGAAACGTGACGTGGCTCATGAATGTGCGTATTACGGAACGCAAATCAAAACGAATTATCATTTTAAACATTGAATATACGTTTATGATGAATAAATAATATTTTCATCCTATCTATTCGATAAGAGGTGAAGGGTTCCTCAATAAATGCGTGCAAAATGGGTAATTTCGGCGCACTTAATAACCGCGACGAATTGATTTTTGAATTTGGAACACTCTTCAATTAAAAAGTTTGAAAGCAATTCGCATCTTGGTAAAGTCACAGAGAGCGTTGAAAAGCAGTGTGCCAAAATTATCTAACCTCGGGTGACAATTTTAATTCTCTCGGCATGACCGGGATTCTACTCTAGAATCCTCCGCTTCGCTCTTGATTTAAACAACCACTCCCGCCCTCCATACGCTATATCGGTCCCTTGTGACACAATCTTCTATGACATATTATCGCGGATATTGTACATTTTTATGGTAACTAATCAAGATTTAGGAATTTTGTCGTGACGTAACATGTCGTGACATGGTTACCGGTACGAATGTGAAACGCATTAAACGTGAAGTTGACAGCTCAATTAGGCATTAGTGGTTGTTAAGTGTCAACTGACAAAAGTTTCCGCCACGACAATCTCGTCGTCAGTCACGTAATCGGATCGAAATTTCGATGACACAAACCCAGCCCAGTGGTTTTGAACGTAGGTCTTTCACACGGGAGACGCGAGATTGAATCCTGCACGCACCTATAATTTTTAAATTTTGTGCGTGTTATTTATCACTTGCTTTGGTGAAGGAAAACAACAGTCAAAATTTATTAAAATGGCTTATGAGCTAATGTGGTAATATTTATTCCTTTCTTTTAACAATATAGACATGAGAGTTATCTCTTCACTCGATGTGGTGTTCAAAAAGCTTCGAGTTTTTGGTTTCAAAGATTTACGAAACCCTTGAGACCCAAAAATAACTAAGTATACAATTGTATTTTAAACTAAGTTATTTGCAGCCCAGTTATCATGGGATTCACATGGCTGCAGACAGATTACTCTGTGGGCAATGGACAACGTTATACACAAGGGCAGTGATGGAGGACAGTAAGGGTCTTATACGCGTACAGAAAACTAGCTAGAGTACAATATCTAAGGTTACCTAGGTCACTTCCAGGGTTTTTCGAGAAAATTATGATGAATATAGTTGTAGTACAGGAGGTCGGGAGAATGCCGTTCACTGCAGAGAAAACCTTTATTTATCGTATTTCTGTGTCTCCAACAAATCAAACAACCGACTTGCTCGGAGACACTTTATCGCTGACAATATATTCTGTGCATACGCACCCACACTTGTACATATCACTTATATTTTTAATTTAATATTAAAAATATGAGAAAATAGCAATGGTTCAGTTATTCAGGTATTAATATTACGATATATTTTTTCGTGAATAATTAGAAATTATCAATTTAAAGAAAACAAAATTTAGTGCTTTTGCCACTGATCATGGGTAATGCCACTCATGCAGACAAAAAAGATATGAAATCCATTTCTACGTATCAAATGTTAATCTGATCTTGTTTATTAAACTAAACTTAGTGTTAATAAGTAACTAAAGTGAAATTATAATTTCTATAAACGTTATAGAAAACAATATTTAATTACGACAAATAATCGATGATAATCTTTGCCACATAATAATATTTGCAAACATTCTGCAGAACTCCAAACAGAGCGGCATGTGACAGTGCGCAATGTAAGTAAATATCCATTTATTTCCAAATTATTCACAAATGTTACATTTGTTATCTTCGTTGCTGATATAATCTTCATCATTCTCTCTGGAGATTTTGTGTAAGCTATCCGATTGTAGGATTTTGCTTTAAGCTTCACAATATTAGCTTTTTTCTTCGGTTTTAAGTCTCTCTCTTAATATGCTGAAGTGAATGTACTCATTGACGCTGGTTTCCTTTTTTAAATTATTCTTCCAACAGCAATCTTAGTATTGAGTAGAACTTCTTCTATGAAGTCAAGCTTGAAAGCCGTCTTAACAGTGACTCTTGGCATATCTGAAAAACAATCATAACTTCACTTGGGGTAATTGTGTTTGCGGTCAGTGGCATGGCCCCAAACGACCATTTTGTATTGGGGTAAAAATGTATATCTACGTTTGAAATTTCATAATAAATCTATGCTATAGTAAAGTACACTAGACAATTAAATAAATGAACCAAAGTTAGAAGAATAGATAATATAAAAACTCCATTTACCGATAAAAATATTTGGCAAAAAAATTATTTGCGCTATTGCCTAGGACACAAACACAAACAATACAACCTCCCCCTACACTGTACCGCCTTCCGTGTTTCTATCCGCTTCGTTTCGGAAATTACCCAGTAAGCGTCCTTGCCCCTGCTTCCAATAAACTGGACCCACGTTGGGGATATATCGCAACTTTTTAATTCACGTGTGTTGGCTCCGCTATTACATAAAAGCCATACCACTGAATACATGTAACGACACATGGCATGTACACCATTACTGATATTAATGTACTGAAAACGGTCGCTGTGTATGTGCATGTCCCGTACATTTTGTGTAGCGACGTGAGCGTGGGTACTTATTTAAAATGTAATGATGATTTCTCCACGTGCTCACGAGTATTAAAAACATGTAGATTATATAGACAAAACACCAATTTCGCCGATCCTGTCTGTCGAGTGAAGGTTCCGGGATGATAAGGATCTGACCTCGTTCGGGACGTTGTTCGTTCCTTGCTTAAAAACATGTATGCCATAAATGTTCGTAGGTGACTCGGTACAGTAGTGCGTATGTATAAGTGTTTATTGATGTTTAATTATTGTTTAAGTTACCAAGGTTAAACTTTCGTCACCCTATGTTAAAAACGAGTATATGTATAGAGATGAGGCGGAATATACTTAGAGTAGTGGTTTTCTTTTGGCCGCTGTCATTAACTGTTCGCTTTGACCATTTTAAATAGGTTTCTAAATTTAGAATTATTTACTTATAGCGTGCTGAACTAGAACTGCTGGACGCTTTTATATATTTGGATATAAATAATTTCAAATAAGTTTTGTTGATTAACTCTTTTCATAACTTAAATTTTGTGTATTTTTATACACTTTTGTATTCGGTATGTAAAAAGTCATGAATGAAGATAAAAGTTATTTCAAAATACGGATTAATGCACTTAGTTTGTACAGTCTTTAAAAATACATAAAAGTAATGTGCATTTTAATAAATTTCAAAACGGGCCAGATCAACAAACATCACAATAAACATATGATTTTAAACCTAAGAATGCAAAACGCGGTAAACGTAAAGTTAATAGACTCAACTGTCACTAATGTCTGTCAAGTGTCACTGTGAAGAGATTTCCCGCCATGGCAATCCCGTCATACCCATGATTAATGTAATTGGGTCAATATATCAGTAAAAAAGAAAATTGTATTACCGGTTACAGTTAAAATCCGTAATACACATATATATATACTATTGTAATTTTGAAGCGTAAAACATGGCCATCTTTTATTTGACGGCTGGTCGGCTAACAGCGCCATCTTCTAACTAAAGATACAGACAAGAGTGATAGCAATATTAGATTAACCCCTTTTTGCGTAACGCTGAGCAATTAACACGAGGTATGTAAAATACGGAAACGGATTTTAAAGTTCTTTTATTTAAAGGTACTCGCTTGAAGCTGAACTTGCGTCTTGCGTAATGTATGCATATTTCACTCAATGTTCAAGTTTTTAACAAAATCGAAGTAACAAATTATATAAAACTGATATTATTAACTTATTCATTAAAATTGAATGTAAAAGCTTTATGTTTTGACAATTACCTTTGATAGCATACACATCGGAGATAGACAGCATTACAGTGGATTTCATTTGTTACGACCTTGGCTATAGTGACGAATGAGTGTAACTTAACTGTACGTCTGTATATCTTTACCTACGCCTGTTACGACTCCCGGATGTAACGACGAAGTTCGCGGTCCCTTCGATGTCGTTTTATCTGAAATCCCCTGTATTTTTGTCATGATCATGTGTTTGCGGGGTGTTTCTTCAAGAATTTACTACTAAAAATAATTATAAACGATACTAGCAGAGGGGCAATAGTCTCCAGCGCGGTTGAAACACATGTGTGTCCTGCCACAGCGCCTGCCCCTTTGTTAGGCTCCGTTGTAGCACGAGTCGCCGAGTGTAGAGTCACATATTAAGAAATATTTTTTTTACGTAAAAGGTCGTTTCATCTTGCTTGCGGAAGTTAGTAAAATTATCTACGAACGAAGAATGATGCAAGGTAGCTAACTAGCAGATTTCAATAGTCACTTTGTGTACTGCTCAAAGATATGAATCGAAACAGTATATGAATATCGTCACTCTCATCCTAGAACACATAGTTCTACTGGGTATCATTAATTATGAAGCACACAATCGACAACTTTAATACGGCCGCTGTTGTTATGGTTACAACTAGAAAGGTGTAGAAAGCGGTTGTTAAATCTCGTTGAACGAACTTCTAACGCTTTCAAATACCGGCTTCGGAAACCTGTATTCACCTTTAACATTTATACAGCTCCTAAAGTTTTTTCTTGTTTATTCGTATCTAGGCAGATGTATTCCTACTCATAATCATCACACCCGATATTTGTGTTATCGAGGTTAAAGACCTAGCCTACACCACGTCACACTCCTTCATCGAAACAAATCACAATTTGATTCCTGTTCTAATCGAAAGTAAATTTTACGATCTATTACCCATGTGTAAATAATTGATTACTAGATGTATTAAAGAAAATAATGATACAGAATCAAGTTTTCGAGGTAAATCGAAATTTAAATATAAAGGTTAAGAACTATGTTCGTCACTCAACGTGTACCTAAGCTGACCAAAAACAAAAAAATATATAATACATAATATATTAACAACTATTGTCCAATATCATTGAATTACTCTATTTTAAATATAAATATATATCGCATCTGGTTATTTTAAATCAAAGCGGAAGGTGCGTCGAGCGGTGCTAACTTCACTTCGCCGCGTCTAGGCAGAGTCGTAAAGTCAGCCGACGGTCGCGGGGCGCTCCCTTCGTCCACGTCAATCAAGGCGACATAAGAGAACTGTCGCTCCGTTTCATTATTTTCTTTAAAACTATTTTACAATTGAAATAATTATATCAAGTACTTGAAAACTTAAGAATTCTTATTTTACACCTAACCTGCATTCGCCCACACCATTTTGAAAATGACGCCAGGGATAATCTGATGCCGACATATATAATCTAATATTTTAAATATTAATAAAATACAAAGCTTTGAACCTTTTCACATTAAAAGGGGAAAAAAATCAATATATTACTGTGTTTAAACTTCATAATTAGTATTTTCAAGCTTTGTTTATGTACTTAATGATCCTAGCTGAGCCGCAACAATCATTATCATTGAATTTGGCATGATCTGGAATTCAGAGGATACAATGGTAGAATTGGTTTTACTGATATATCAATAACACATGTTCGATACTATCATCATCAATCATTGTAATCCATGATTGATCTGATGTAATGAACACGGGCGACCGCCTTGTTACGGCCGCACGATGGGGACCACGGAGAACGTACCTGATATAATTAATAATATAAACAAGGTTATAAATTGAAGATTTTGCAAAATATATGTTTTCTAATATACTAAGTAGCGTCGTAGTAATTACGACCAAAAGTAATCTTGCTAGTAGTAATCGTTCTATATTTTATTATTGCAATAATATTGTTAATCTGTTTTGTATTAATTCGTAAATACACACAGTTGTAAGTCAAAAGTTGTAATCGGAGCTCTATGTAACGAATATGCATCACAGCAAAATATCATAACGTGCAGTACGATATTATCTGTGGGCGTTGAGACTTCTTAATGCACTTTACAAAAATAACAATTTATTCCATTAATTTAATTAAATCCCCAAAAATTTAAACGTTTATTTACGGCACACTGTCGTCGATCGCTCACCAAACTTTGAAACGGGTACTAAACTTGTAATTTATCCTTCAAGTAAAGTTTCTATCTAAACCAAAAACGCAGCGTGCTACACAGAGCTCAGTATTTCTCTACGTGATCGAATCCGCGGTGATGCAATCAGCGGACTATCTATAGACGTGTAGTGGTTAGTATTTTCTAGAAGAAGAGAATTAACCGCTTGTGGCATTGGTCTGGCTAAGGAGTTCGTAGGACACATAGTCGTCGGGGAAAAAAATAATCGTACGTCGACCACCACTTGGAACCGGTCAGAGTGGCACTACTTAAAGGTCTGTGTATAGCAGTGGACTTGCATGGAATTGAGCATGCATGGAGAGATTACCGTTGCCATTAAAGCTCTGTTTTTGGAACTACGACATTGTATCTTTGATTAACTTTAAAAAATAGCTTTCCAGCATTTTACTCATTGCCTTCATTCAACTGGCAATGAAAATATATTATTCGTGAATATTTTTTGTAAATTGACTGTTCAAAATGGTTATTTCAGCTTTAATAGACATTTCAATTTTTATTGACTCCGTTGGGTACTTCATGCAATACATTAACAAAAGCTCGCAATCAGTCAACTGTTCATTTCTTAACTAAAACTTTCCTAAGCTTTCAAGGAGGTTTATCGTCTGTTTTAGTGACGTCGTAAAGGCTATCTGTTCGCGGTTGTAACTGTAACACCGCTTTATTGCGGCTTTTACTTCAAAGCCATCAACGCTTCGAGGTATCTGAGTTTAACTGAGAAGTACTTATTGAAATGTCATGGTTTTTATTGTGATGGTAGACTTTATAGGTCCAGGAACATTTCCTTGTATCGTTTTATGCTTAAACGGCTTGTTATCAAAGGCGAATAAATATTCGATTACTGTATTTACGTTTTGCTGTTCTATTTGATACACACTATTTAATTTAGTACATAAAATCCGGACTTCTGTATCTCTCAATGGTTTTCTGTTTAAGTAAATGTATGTCTTACATTAGGGTGCTTTATTTAAAAAAAATATTTTTCTTTTCTCACTCCATTGACGAAATTTTGTTGTAGAGAATTTAATTTCCTATATGACCAATTGATTGCTAAACTCGGTAAATCAATTGTCTCTTAAATATAATTAATTAATGATAAGAAAACATTAAATGACACTATTTTATCGTAATTTTTATACGTTATAATGAAGCTACAGTTATAACAAATATTTAATGGGTCACAAATCCTCTACTTTCTGCTAATCCTGCTACTCCCGCTTACTCTGACGAACAAAAGAAACATTTGTTCTACCACAAATATGCCACTTTAACAATATGTGTGATTGAAACTAAAAAACCTTGTTTATATCAATAGTCCACAAAAAGCAGACGGGCCGCTTGCTGATGAAAGTGGTTTCCATTATTCTATCTACCACGCTGACTTAGATCGGGTTGGCTGACTTCACATACCATTGAGAAAAATATAAAAAACTCTTAGGAATAAAGATTTTAACCTTCGTTACACATACCTTATTTTGTTGACGATGTAGAAACTGAACAAAAAGGAGGGTAATATGATATAGATTAATGATGATGACTCGTCGAGTATCGAATCATGCTGACGCTAGCCACGCAATTTAAACTTACTACGTTACGGCTCTGTTTAAACTCACAAAACGCCATCTGGTTCATACCAATGTACCGGGTACACCGGGTACGGCTTTGATTGCATACTCGGCGATTGAGCTGATGATCCACTTGAGTGTAAATGGTCGATTTTACCCGTGAAGAACTAGCAAATTAAAGAGGGTACGGACCTGTGGGTGAAGGAAGCAAGCGAAGAATTTGATTGTTAACTGGCGTTGTAATGAAGCAGCTGAAACACGTTGAAATTTCACACAGTCGATTTTAGAAAGTGAATAGAAATAAAAGTTAACCTTGCTACCGTATTACTAAGCAAAAGTATAGTCATGGTTAAACCGCGTATTACAAAGAAACTGTTAATTTCAACGGGTTCTAGCGCCATTTTCTCAATAGAAGTAAATTTATTTACGAATTTTTGTAAAGATAAATGTTTATATAATCCATCAATGTATAAGGACGTAAACTATTAGTAACCATAAAAGATTTGCGACAACGTAACCTAGCAAAGTTGCATTCACAAGTACCCTCACTATTTAGCAAAGGTTGTAAATATCCCGGACTGTCGAGGGACGGTGTCGTGTGTACACTTTATAACCTCGATAAGATACCGTCATCTGCACCGCTAACTGCTACAACGATATAAAAGTGACACGACGCACTGCGTACGAGTATGTTACCAGTTATTTTTATAATCGTACGTCATTTGTCGCGTTAGGAGAAGCAGATTGTGTGGTTTTAATATGTGACAGAAGTTGTGCGCGCTGACGTTGCGCATATTAGGATTAGTTTTTAATGAGACTGTGTATGTGATGCAACTAGATGGCGCTATATTTGTTTCCACACCATGAACTTGGTTTTAATGATGATTTATTGTGTAGTATCATCAACGCAACCTGGCTCCATTTCGGGAAATATAATTGACGAATACTTGCAATAAAATTTCACAAAATATAAGCGGTGGTAGCCACGTGGTTTGAACATAGGTCTGCAGCACGGAAGACTCGAGATCGATCCGTGCACGCGCATTTATTGTTACTAATTCTAATTTTTTTAATTATCGCTTATTTTGGTACAGAAAAGCATCGTGACTAAACATACATACCTCAGAGTTCTCCACAGCGTTCTCAAGGCGTGTGACAACTTTCAACCCGCACTTGGCCAGTGTGGAGAATTATATCTTTAAACCCTCTCATTGTGTGAGGGGAGCCGACCCCCGCAGTGGAACACCTATGGGTTGTAATGATGATCCTTAAAAAGTAGCGATTGCGAAATATAATGGTGTATCTAATTAATATCCACAGTGGTAATTTAAATTCACAATTAACTATAGGTTCACGGTTAGTTAGTTAATTAATGTTTGTAGGCTGTTTTATTGACGTTGTGGGTTTTTGCTACTAAATATATTGTTTAATTTACACAGCCGTAAAAATACAGGGTGGTGTAAACATGAAGTAAGAGAACAGCAGATATTTTACGTGGGAGCTTCAACACATTAGAAGTCTACTGCAGTGCACGGATCTCTTCTCGTCATTGAACAAGCCTATTACTTCACTTCGCTGCCCCAGTGCGGATGGTTGGAGGGGTTATTGGCTCAAGTGGAAAGTTTTTATTCCGCCTTAAATAGGTTTTAGATGTGCTGACGAGTTTCTTTCATCGTTTCTTCTTCTTCGACATTAAAGCACATTCTTGAAATAAAAATATATATTATATAATATATCGCTTGAATACTTCTATCTGACGATTACCACTTTCACCGACGGCTCTACAGACACATCAATACATGGAAGCGCTCAAAAATGTATACCACTAGCGGTCACCTATCACAACACTGACCATGCCGTATTTGTCTAACTTCAGCGATCACTTACGATCGTACTATCCTTCAGGCTATGAGCGCCTATAATTTGTATAATGTTTTTGTACATAAAACAATTTATTGCTTGATAACAATCCCACCTGATGGTAAGTGGTGATGAAGTGTAAGATGTTGAACACACATAGCATCTTGAAGATTCCCACATCGTAAGTACTGTACTGTGGACTCTACTAGTACACTTTAATTTCAACGGTGACCAACGAAGCGGTGACCGCACTCCACCGTTTGTGGACTTTTTATATAGACTAAACTCAACTGTTAATGAAATTTTGTTTCACGAAGGGTCAGTACAAATGTAATAAAGAAAAATCGTAGTTAAAAAAACTACGCTTAAATAGTGGAATAGCCGCACCACGCTAAAGTTAGGGTTGACGTAGTCGTATTAGGCACATACACAAAAATATTGAACACAAAAACATTTAATAAGGAAAGAAAAATAGGTATTTGTTTCCGTAACCTTACAAAACACCGAAACATATGTTAATAAGATACATACAGAACCTTCACTTTTATATTAACCATTGTTTTTGTCTGTCCATCTATTACATCCTATTCGCTCTAGAAGTATCGAATATGTAGATAAAAATAATTTTAATATTGACTAAATATATGCTGGTATAATGTTATTTTTTTGATTAATATATCATTAACGCCATCTAGCGTGTTTAGTGCGACGTTATGTTTTTTTAGCAAAACAAATTTTGACTTTAGGTTTTAATTAGAGGAAGTAAATAGTATCTTATTTACTGCGCACCAATATATCAGTGTATTACAGCATTTAAGAATAACTAATAATTATTTTACTACAGAGCTTCTTAGTCGAGTGTTTTATATGTATTTAACTTGTAGTACACACACAAAAAAAAATTATCATTTCCTTTATCAGTAGAAGCTAAAAATAAAAAATAAATACGGAGTTTATTTAGATAACTCACATTTAAAATATGCAACAGACCTGAGCCCGACTCATACTAGACTTGATTTAGGATTACTTTTGAACTCGGGATGAGCATTCCGCTAGATAATTAAATGTACTTAAGTATTAATCTCATTTGTCATAATCCCTGAGTGCAATACATGACGTATACCTTCAGATATGACAAGTTCCGTCCTGACGACAAATTAATTATACACTTATAACAACTTAAAGCATAATGGCAACATATATTCAACCTCAATTGGTTGGACGACTGTTCACAGTGTTCACGTTCAGATGGAATGCCGAATTTCGGATGAGTTTCGATGATTGCCGAAGGAATTTTAATAATTAAAAAGTAGTTTAAAGATCTCCCCCATTGTATTGTTGTTATGCAGGAAAGAGGTAACATAAATTGTGCTGTCACGTACAGAATCGTGTGTGCATTCAACTCAAATCTACAATTACTTTTGCAATTTGTTTTTCACGAGTCTTGAGTTGGAAAAACGCGATTGGGTGTTCTATATTTTTTTTCCAGCTATGAGCGGTTGGAGCGAATGAAAGTGCTTACCTAACTACAACAAATATGTGGCTCATTTTATAATGGATTTTAAATATATATTTAAGGTCAAAGGACGTATATAAAAACCCAACTGCATTAAGTTTAGTTTAAAATTTACTTTAACATTATTATTATAAGATACCTTTTATAATAATAATGTTAATTTGTACAAACTAAATTTTGCATTTATGATGCATACATTGAATGACGAGTTATCAGGATAGTATGGTAATTAAAATTCTTTAGTACACAATTCTTCCAAAGCAATGCAGGGCTAAAGCTCACAAACTGTACTACGAGCGTTTAGAAAGAATATTGAAATTGTGAAAAGTTCAAAACCCTGGCAGGAAGCCGCCGCCCCGCAGCCGCTCGCCGCCCGTCACTAGCAATCGCGCTGCGGCTGATCCTTTACATTGTGGTGTGTCGGTCTTTGTTTCCTTCACTCCGTGTTGTTTTCACATTCAAATATGTTTTGCAACTTGCAAATTGAAAAATCCGTACATTCTCATCTGGAGTGGATTTCAATAAAACTTCAACGAAGTATACTAGGTATATATGGTATATCTGTGTAATATCAAATATTTTTAATGTAGGTGGAGTTGTTATTGATTAGTAACATACAGGAACCACAATATATTTTTATATGTTCCTTTCTGTCTACCTTGGCCGTGGAACGTCTGTTTATATTTCTATGTCGGACACTAAACCAATTACCGTAATTCCTATTATACATATAGCACGTTTTCTGTCACTTGATGACAGTTGACATGCACTTTATGGTAAGTCTTCTTAATTAGAAAACAATGTGTATTATGCTTATTTGTAGTTTTGGGTTTAAATAAATGTTCATAATCCATGGAACTACGAAAACCAACTAGTGAAACAATAAAATGGTTTTAGCATGAATAAAATGACTTTTAAACTACCTCTTGACTTCCACCGAGTGATTAAATCACTTGACTCAAATACAAACATTTACCTGTTACATAAATTCCTGGTCCAAGACTAAATCTTACACTCTCCGCCAGGAAAGCAGAAGTACTATAACTGAGCTGTAGGGTTGCCACTTCTCTTAAGTATATCAATATATTACACGGAGTTCTCAATATGCGGGTAAATTTCTATCATAGAAACAATTCACTGAGTGGTTATAAATAAAGGTTCAAAAAGCTACGCGTAATCTGTCACATGATGACGTCATATTTATGCGATAAAGGCGTTCCCACATATTTTTTTACTACAATTGAAAAGTTACTCCATTGAAAGGGCACTCAATTATTTTAATTTTTCTTTATGTAATTGGATAGCAAATTTTGTATAAGAAAAAAAAAATTTTTCATTTCATTCACGTGTATATACTGAAATCCATGATGCTTACAGAAATATCAGGTGATATCTGAGATGCTTATCAGCAAAGATTTAAGAACAAAACATTTTTATAACTCAAATCAAAATTTAAAAAATATTCAATTTACCACAAATCAAATATTTTTTTATTTTTATTTTATTTTATTTATTTGGTCTACCAACGACTGTTACATTAAAAAAAAACTAAAATAGTTACACTGCAACAA
>DWPT01002022.1:0-17074 GCA_018251895.1 Agathymus mariae mariae | reverse complement strand
ATAACCCTGTAGGTTGTTTGGAAGAAATCGCTAATAAATGATAAGGCTGTCTGTTGTACTCGTATCATAAGTTTAATATTTCCTTGGTTCTGTGTAACCTATTTGTGTACACTAAAGGATACTTGTATTGTATGATATTGTATTTTGTAACGATGCACCAATTTTTCTGCTTTCACCCACGTTTCGAAAAGGTGATTAATCGTCGAGTGGAAGAGATGGCGAATAAATTTCCTCGGTACAAGTTTTGAACCAATAAACAATAATTAAAAAGTAAGTTTCTCGCTTTCGTTTCTAACATAACTTATAGCACTTCCTACTTACAATTTACTAAAATTATATATATCGATGTTAACTCTTGATAGAGATCTTCGAGTGATAGAGAAACTTGACAAAATGTGTAGTTGTGAGTGACCAAACCATTCGTAAATTCATTTAACCGTTTTAGACCTCCTGAAATATGAGGAATGTCCCGTAACCTGCAGTAAGCAACTAACGTTGAGGTGACGTATTAACGTGCTATAAATTACATATATATTTTGCTATCTTCATGTTGAAAACTCAAACGTTTACTTACCAGTTTACTTACTTATAAAGTAGGTAATAATTTTAAATAAACAGACAGCGTGATCATAAAACTTAACGATATCGCCTTCTGTACTTCAAGTTATACCGGGCGCTCATAAAAACGGGGAGGTATGTCACTACATATATTAACAATATTCGAGACAACAACTCTTGTTCCCGGTTTTTATGATTGTTTTTATTGTGTATTCCCCTTCATATTTCTGATGCCCTGGTACTTTTACCTGGGACTTAGAACTTTGCGAAACACGTGAAGTTTGCGGGCAAATGGCGAAGTTGGGATTCCTTAGAAGATATTATTTCTCCAATTTTTATTCCACGTTTCCTTCGTAATTGCTCGAGGCTGACTCTTTGTATCATTTGTATACATTCAATTAGGTACTTCTTCAGCAAATATATATAATAATGGCAAGTGCCGAGTTCTCATAAACGATGGAAGCAAGAACGGAGAGATTCTAACGTTCATTCAATCATTTCTTTTATCAGTTTCTGTAAACATCAACTATTTCATTATTTTATCCATTTTCCTGAATTTCCAATAGAAAATTTTACAATCCAAAGCCCATTAAACTGTCCGTCCCTAATACCAAAATCAATAAACAATACGTTACAAGTAAGTTTCATGTTACACTAAGTCGATTAAGGTAATGTATAACCGTTTTAATAAATATTGTTTGCCAGTAAAATTTAATAGGTGCATTTGAAGCTGCACGGTAAGCAAAGGAATTCTTTTTAAAAATTCGTATCGTGGAAGTTAAGTTTACTCTATAGTTAAATGGTGCTTCGAGATCCTCACTCTTCATTAGTAATGTTGTCCTGATTGATTCTATCGAGGAATTAATTAAATCTGATCATTCTACACAAGGACAATATTTGTCAAACACGAGGCTCTTAAAGCATGTCATTTCTCATCTTACATATCTTAATATTAACTATGTATTAATTTAATTGTATCAAATTAACTTAGTCCATTCAAATGGAAAAGACTGTCAGCTGAAACTAAAAGGTATACCAATTAGCGTTCAAATATTCATCGTTTCCTGGCGGCAAGTGTTTTTGTAAAGATAAGATCAATACGGAGGAGGTATTATAAAGTATAACGTTATATAATGTGGTAGTGAGAAGCGGGTCCTCCGCTTCCACTTTGCCACACACACATGCATGGGCGGCAGTGCTCACTTAGGACCAGGTCCGTCGGCTGTTGACGTAACAAATTATTCTTGACAATATATCTATAGAAGTTGTAATATCATATTTATTGGTGTCGACGAGCTAACACAATGAAGTTATACGAGCAAGTATGTAGATATTATGCGATCAACATGTTACTTGTTCTTGGAGAGTTAATTGTGAAAAATGTTTGTTTTTCATGTTAGTGACTTTAATGTATCTATTAATACTGTTACTTACATCCATGTGAGTAACTTTTTACAAGCATCCAATATTTTTTGAAACTTCACTGTTGAGAATTGTAAAAAATTCATTCAGTGCAACAAAAAATATACGAAATAAAAGAAAAATACGAGTTGAGAAAAAAAACTAATACAAAATTTAATTTGAATTTATATTTTTAACATGTTAGTCAAGGATAATTAAAGTTTTGAATCTTTTAGAAACATATTTGTATGTACATGCATGAATTTTTTTTGCTGCTGACAAATTACATCAACCTACAGCAGAATGGCCCACAGTGCCTGTACCGACACGTTGACGATCGTTTTACTATTTTTCTATGATACTATCAAAAAGCCGCGTCCACGATTCTTTAGCGGTGGTACTCGAACGGCGATGAGCGCGCCACTCTATGCGGCGTCACGCGCGCCTTCTGCTGTTACTAACTGCTTCCGATGGACCTAATTGAATATGGTTTTGTGATCGTTATGTTGTTGTGACGTACGATATTTCAAAATATCGATTTACTAGTATTTTTTATCTTTATCTGACTGCACCTCATTATCGGCCCATTCACTCTTGGCTTGACACACGGTAATCGGATGGGAACATGAACGCGGGAAAACTATTTCAATCTTTTGAGGTAAGTATAAGATAGGGAGAGACAAAACGCGTCGTCCTTACCAGAGGGATGTTTATGACAAAAGCCTCGTGACTAATCTGACTGTTGGTAGTTCTAATCGCCCGAAAGCCTTCGTCCACCCTCAACAATTGGATATGAAAATATATTTGAATTTTAAATCACACTGTATTGACAGTACATTAAATGACGCATAAATTTCAATTGTTGATAACCCTAAAAGAAGAGAAGAAGAGAGTCTCCAAGTCAGAGAAGAGAGACTGTGAAGAAGAGTTGGAAGAGTTTGATTTTAAAACATTAATAAAAGCGTAGAGTTCCGACGTTAATTGTATATTTACTATATTTAAGTTAAGGGTGACTGACTGAGCTCAAACACGCAAGCGGTTGTTGTTTACTGGTAACAAAGGAGTGCTTCTGCTAAATAGTACCACTGGAAACGGAAGTACAATGGTTTTGTATATAAAATCACGGTTCAATATATTTTCTCAAAATTTTGAAACGTATGTATTTTGAAATATATGAGCGTATCAGATATTGATTATCAATAGCTTCGGTGAAGAAAGACATCGTGTGGAACTCTACTTGCCTTTTTTTTGTTGTTTCGAGGGGGAAACCTTTGAAAGGTACTCGGTGCCGGGGGAGCGACTCAGGGTTATGTGGGATTTTTACCGTACCAAAACTTCCCCGATGACCTTCTTCAGCTCTGTGTAGAGGACTCAACTCTGTCGGGCTTAACTTGGGAGGGATAACAAATCCCATCCCCCACCATCCGGTCTTATCGCCGGTTCGCGGTCGCACATACCGTCGTCCTTCCCGGGATTTCTAGCCGGACGGTTCGAACTCGTACTCTTACCGTCCGCAACCCCTGAAGTCTACTTTTAGTCGCCTCTCACGACAACCAGGTGATACCGTAGCACGTATTCTGACCCCGAGCTACAGGGATACATCGGCTAGGGGCCTTATGTACGCCTGCCATGGCCCCTTCTTCTTCGAGTGGGGTCGGCTCGCCCCCTGATTCATTCGGCGGTCTTCTTTGCGAGCACAATGCGGTCGCAGAAGGTGACCACGCTGTCCCAGGCTTCGGTGGAACGGACCATAGCTAAACGATAGGCTCCAGTGACAGGATCGGCCCTACTTTTCGCACCAGGATCCGCCGCTCTGGCTGCCACGCTGGGCAGTGTTCGAGCATGTGGTGCGCGGAATCTTGGGCATGTCTGCAATGGTGGCACTGCGTTGTTGTTTCCCTGCCAATTCGTTTCAGATACTCACTAAAGCAGCCATGTCCAATGAGTATCTGAGTCAGCCTGTAGGTGACGAGTTTCTTCCTCTTCAGCCAGGCACTGAAACTGAACAGTATTGCGTTGACAGCGCGCTGGCGTATGCCCCGGGGCTCCAGAAGCCGCTTACTTCAGCGACGCAGGAACGCCGGCTGGCTTCCTTCAGAGAACTCTAATTGCCTAATATTTTATTTTTATTAGTATTTCAATACGTGTAAGGCCCACGATAAACATTATCCCATATAATTAAAAAAAGTTTAAAAAATCTTTTCACTCTTCAGTGAGGCCAATGGAGTCTTTCATTAATTATAAACATCACTGATGCACAGAATAACGGGATAATTGATGTGAAGATACGACATCAAAGTTATTATGTTGCACCTTTCTTCGTTAGCCTCAAGCACAGACGCAATGAAATTGTAAAACAATCGCGAAATTCTACACATAAACATGACAGAGTAATTAAAGGTCTCATCATTCAGAGTTTCAGACTTTACACGCGGGAGACATATTTTCCCAACAAAACATTTCATCCAGTCACACAGAAAGTTCATATCTCCAGCTGTCGTGTGAACGTGAACTCTCCCCACGCTCTGGATAGCAAAGTGCATCATATTTAACCGCGAAACATAACATTCCGCGATATGTAAGGAATTCGCAACATAAATAACGCTCAAAGATTTCTCTGTCCTCTGCGTGTGTGCGTGTGTGTAGGAGGATCAAAGGATGTTTTGTGTTCGAAAAAAAAAACTAGATAACGCTCTTAGGTAGAAAAGGAATATTATGATCAATATTTTATGAAAAGCCTAATATATCTGTAATGAAAAGATAACGTTCACACACTTACACGCCTGCACTAAAAACATCGGAAAACACCATGAACAGACATATCTGTCTGCTCCAGACGGGAATCAAATCTGGAATCCCACATTCGGGAAACAGGATCAGTAGCTACACACTGCAGTTTATTGTATAATTAATGTTTTTTTTCTTCATTCTTTTCTGTTTTCAAGTTCCAAATTTAAAATTAGTTGAGATCTGAATATTTATAATCTATATGTGTATAGATAAGTCGCGTCTGGCTAGTTGTGGTATATCTCGGCCGATTTAATCGGAAATCATTGAGCCCAGTAATTTGCAAGTATATGCAATATATGGAATGCCTTACATATGAGTGAGTCCTGACAATCAAACACAGGTGTACCAGTTACTCTGCCCCAATCGTAACGTACATACGAGCACAACATCGAAGCTGGTTATAGAGACCAGGAATGCGTCATGAGTTTTAGTTTTGTTGACGTCAAATCTTGTTTGTGTTTCCGTATATCTTTTTAAATTAAAAAACTGTTGTATAAAACTAGAATCTACTCGTTCATTATCCCCATTAAATTGTAATTACAGTTCATCATTAGGTTTATTATCCGTTAATATCAGGTGCAGGGGTGTTGTGGAGCGCCGTAAGCGTAATCGAAACTATCAGATATTCGAAATTAAAATATATCCGAAATCGTAACCGAATCCGATAAAAAGTTTAAAATACTTTCGGATAGCGACAGAATCCAAATTCATCATTTAATTTTGAAGGTTTTTATTCCATGATTATAATATCAAGTAGTACCTAGAAGTAAATCATACTCTTACTTTGTAAATACATTATATTTTTTACAAGTACTAAATCATCCAATATCCGTATCAGAAGTTATCCGAACAATCGGATAATCCGGAATAATTTCATATCCGTCACTGTAACCGAAACCAGTAAAATATTATTCATATAAATTTCATATCCACAATATCCCTAATCAGGTGGCACCTAGGATTCAGTCGAAACATCTTAATAGTATGAGGTGGTTCATGTTAAGACAATAACGTCACATCAAATCTACTACGTTATTACTCGCGTGTTACTTTGACGAAAACATAAACGTTAAACAAATTAAAAATCGTAGGGTTCCATTGTAAAATTCAATTTCGTATATATTACGAAAACGAGTAAGTTTGGGTTTGTAATTTGATTTGGTCTACACGGTTGCTGCTATAAGGTTATTTTAAATGACACAATTAAATTCTGTAACTGTACATTCAGAAATGGTATTGTTTATAATTTATAATATACAAATATTATACAAATGATTAGCTTTGTCTTTGTTTAGAGAACACAAGAAATGTATTTACAATGCGTCCATGTCATTCAGAGTTTCACAGATCTCAACTACCGCGCTGTAGTCATGGTTATGTTACGTCTCTGATAATACTATTCCACTGGAACTCATGCCAGCACCTACGTAATGTTGTCGGGAGTGCTGCTATGAGATAACATGTGGTAAAATATTCATATTTATTTTGTAGGGAAGTGCCAACGTTAGATGTTAAATTTCAAGGTAACTTGAAGATGGAAGAATATATTTGAAGACAGTTATGAAGCAGTTGAGTTATAAAATTGATGAGCCCGAGCTAACCTCTCGTGCTGCTGGTGCACTTTGCTGAATAACGGAGGTGGTAGCGAACGGTTTCTCATGTCGTTGGTCGCAGGGCCCTGTACACGGCCAGGGTGCTTTACTCGCTTGGCTAGCTACCCCCTATTTTTTAGCTACTAGCCCTAGCTATCATCATAGCTGATACGATACGTCATAACTTCATGGGAATAACGAAAGGCTTCATGGCATGACAGTAATAGCTTCACGTCTGCGAGTCAAATAGTGGAGACTTTTGGGTTCAAGTTGTATTATGTGCATGTTAGAATTGTAGGTTAGAAAATTCTCGCTATTTGATTGTATCACAGACTCTTTTAGATCACTGAAGAAGGATTCAGGAATATATTCACGGCACTAATACTATATATGAGCAAGTAATTGGGACCATGCGTCATCGTCTTTTGGCTCGTCGCTCAAAACAATTGCAATACATACGTTGTTAAAGGAAGAAAGACTTAAAAAATAACTATAATATTATTTTCTTTAGTTCGTTTTTGTTATTTTTGTCACTTGTTATATGCACAAATATATATTAATACCCGATTATATTTTTACATGATTCTTTATCTTGTTCGTTGTTTTTTGATAGTAAAAATATTTAAAAACTGCTCTCATTTAACAGTTCAATATTATAATGGAAATATTTTTTACGCATCTGTCAAACTTGTTTGTAAATATTTGCACTGATGTTTTATCGTAAAGGTAGTCGACAAAATGGATACCGTCATCCATTTTGGGATGGCGTAGCTGTAATTTATTTTAAACCTTTGATTTATTCGTGACAGCAATAGCTTCTAGTTATATGCTAATTTAGTATCTCTTAAAGAACGTTTGCTAGGCGACGTTGAACTTTAAGTGAATCCCAAAAGAAATTTCTCGACTTACCATTCAATTTAATTCCGCTAGAATTCAACCTCTAGAGTTCTTTACCGACTTAGAGAGCCACCCTTTTTCTAGATATAATTTTGAAATAATTCAAAGGAAAATAATTGAAGAAGCAGCTTTTGTAGTGGTCGACAGTGCATTGATAAATTGTATATTTTAAATGTTTACGAGCGGCCAGGATAAGTCACCAACAGATTGCCCGACTGAAAAAATGTTCGAGGCACTCACTATATTCCTACCGACATACTGGAATTATCTCATTTATAACTAAAAAATATGAGATATTCGAGGGATTCTTCGTTTAATCATTTTTTTTTTCATTTAACTCCTATCTTACTAATAACACAATAATATCGAGAAGTGGTGTCGTACATTTTAGCGAACGTGTGATGAAAGTCAAGTTATTCGCAGCTGACGGTCGACGTCGCGTGAAATTTCCAATACTGCGTGTGCCAGCGTGTTAATGAGATTCTTTCCAACCTTCATTTGCATTCAGATCTTAATGAATTCCTATATTTGTTTCAACAACGGATTAAATGTAATATCGCACGTATACACAGTAGTTTATACAATAAGTATAATAATTTAGCTTCCTTCGTGTCTAATAATCCGGCCTCACTTCGCTGCTAGCGGTTCCATCTACTCTTAACGTTTCGAAGTTTATAATATCTGTCCTATTTCAGTTTGTGATCGGTTTATCTAGTTCTAGTAATTATATATAAAAGCTACGTAAAAGCAATCAAAGCCTTATTTATGAACTGTCTGCTAAAATGTCTATAGTAATTTTAGTCTATTTCTCGGGATATAATCAGTATGTCGGTGACAGATGCGACAAGTATTGTGAAAATCTATTCGGAGATATTCCAGTTCTACATCAGTCTATCTGCGTATATACAGAGAAAACTAAAAAATATGATTCGGCTTCTTTATCTACAGTAAATACTTTTGATAACGAATCTTTATAAATTGAGTGTGAGGCGGTTTCTTTATATATTTTTACTTCACTGGATTTTTACTTAACATTAAATGAGATTTTAGACAAGTGTCATGTTATGAAAATAAAACATTGGATTTTAATATCAGGGATGTACATATTAATTTAATTAATATATGAATACGAGAGGCCCCCGTTCGACCACCTTTTACTTTGATAAGACATTTACTGATATTTTTTATATGCTGTCATCTGCGCAATCGCGTATTCTCACTACTTACCAATTTTCATTTAGATCGGTCAAGCCGTCCTTGACTTATAATGGGAATACAACGGACAAAGATTTTCAAAATGATGTCACTGTGTAATAAAAAGAATGTTGTAAGCGTAGAAAGTATCAGGATGGTGAAAGCAACTATTTCTTCAGCACTAGATATTTCTTAGACAGTACATTAAACCGATGACTGCCAATAGCAACGATTATAAGTTAACCACGACGTCTAGCTTCAATGCCAATTATTATAATAACAGGTTGGTGCGCCTTGTCAGGTTGACCCTCAATTTTGTTTGATGAGGAACCAGTGGCTGGGTCTAGATGTGGTTTTACACGTGTTCTTGACTTAGTAGGCCAATACTAATTACTGGTTATCACTGTGTTTGGCAGTGTTAAAGGTTATTTGATTATATATTTCGGTATTTCTGTAATCATACTGTACGATATTACTGTTAACGAGTCGACATTTCAAAACAAAATAACATTCATTATTTTTTTATTTGACTTACATAGATTTGAGTAAAGTTATTGTAGCTTACGATGACAAATATTTGTGAAAAAAAAGGTACACTCATTCAATATTTGGACATGAAAACGTAATAATAGATTTACTTTATGAAGTGTTACTTATTATGCGCATACTAAGTTCGCCTTTCCATTTATAAGCACTCAAAACTGTAAATACATTAATATGAATGCGTGATACAAACCACGCCATTCACAGCTGACAAGCGACAATGCGTAAAATTTCCAATACCGCGTATCCCAGCGTGCTAATGAGATTCATCATTTCAATTCGTATCTCAGCATATTGAGTGAATATGTATTTCGAATTTATTTAAAAACAAAATGAAATTCCCAATAATAAGTGGGCTTCCGTCTTAAGTTATCTGCGTCACTAGGTTTATTTTTTTAGACATCAATTGTGTATATGTATCTATTATCATGCATTTATGTATGTATGACACTGCGCGTATGCGTCGTAGCATTTAAATAAGAGATTAGAAATTGACTCCTAGAAGATAGATTATATTAAATCATTCTTGGCGATTAAAATATTTATTAAATAAGTTACAGCAATTGAAAGTATGTATAAGTCACATGGTAAGATGGTATTGACCTCTAGATAGGCCCGTCACAGGAGCGTGCGTTAGGATTCACGAGACGATCGGAGTCTACGGCGTTCGGTGCGCGGAGTTCTTGAAGTGAAGAGCGAGAAGCTTGTGCGTTGTATTGAGAAACTTTCAGAGACAGTCCGCATTAAGAAATTTCCAGAGACTGCCCTTTCTGGAGAAACAGCTCGCCTTTTATATCGTAGTGTATTCGTATGTCGGCTCTTCATTTGTATCATGATGTATTTTTTTTGGTCAATAAAGTTTGAATTAATAAATGCCTCTACATTATGGAGAAACGTAATACAACTTCTTTATATCTCAACTCTAAAATTCTATTGTGGTGTATCTACGAGTATGTCGTATTAAATTAGTCACAGGTCAGTAATAAATTATCTGTGCTACTAACCTGGAGCGCTGGTAGTAGCGGTTGTTTCGCTTATACATATATCACACTATGCAGTTCTTGCTTTATAACTGAATGAAGTCTGTAATCTACCACTATAAAGACTGTATGTGTATTTGGTACAATATTCACGAATAACATTTATTTTCTTATCCTTTTTTTGATCGATTTATTTGATTTATTTAAAAAAATATCGTCGGATGTTTTTTTCTAAACCGCATGCAACATGCCCGATAAATCGATTGGCAGCGATCGGCAGCAACGCGTCACGGGCACTCTGGGTGTTGCAGATGTAAATAGACGATGGATTCTTACTATTACATGAAATGGAAGGACCGAGTATCCAATTCTACCAAATTCTAAAAACTAAGATAACGAGTATTGAATGCCTGGTGATGCCTGTCATTCGCTGGTCCATCTCCTTCGGATGGACAATTCTCGATTATCATAGGCAGTCTTCTATTCAGAGTTGGTTAAAATGTGGGGAACGGAAAGCTGGAGGCCAATGCCTACGACTTATTAACTTTTGAGGGCGGCACTAGCACAGGACTTAATAGAATTACCGCTGTAAACAATTAAAATATGCACGAAAGCTTATGGAGGCAGTTATTATGAAGTTCTTGATGTCGAATACTGACTTCATTAATCAAGTTCAAAGTCCTCCTGTACAATACAACTTAAACCAACAAGTGCAGGTATACTGTTTCACTTGTAATCAATTCTTCAAAACAAACAAGGCGTTAACAATGGTCGCCCTGGAGGGATACATCGCGGGAGACATTAGAGCGGCCCGTACTTTAAATATAGCAATTCCAGATGGATTTATGAGCTATCCTAGAAAGTCACTAACGAATATGGGACTGGTATTAGTACAATTTGTATGCGTAGGTAAAACACGTCATAGGTTTCATATATCGCTGGAATCGTTTAGCGACGAATTGTAGGTCACGGGTCCAGCCTACTTTATTAGACTATTCCATTGCTAATTGTGGTGGAAGTATTTATACCCCCTGTTAATCCTTCCGATCGCTTAGCAATTTCTTATATACAATATGTACAATATACGATGGAAGCGTTCAACAAACACCACGAGCGATTACCCATCCAACTATCGACCATGCGTTTTGCTTAACTCGGCCGACCAGTTATGATCGCCACAATCCGCACCGCCACAAGTGCTTCTCGACGAGTATTACAAATTCACGTGCAATTAATTCTGGTGTTTATTGTTAATGGCTCACACAAATGCAGTGACGTGTGAAACGTCCGATCTGCTTAAACCGACGCGGTAATGAGCTTCATGACCCTGGATCTGTTTCTCGCAGCGACATTTTATACCACAAATATTTTAGTTCGCTTTGAGCTGAGTGTGCATTTACTGAAATCTATATAATGAAACGGCGCGCTGGTAGTATCGTGGTTAGCGTCGGTTAGCTGGTGGACCTTAGTTTGAACCCTTTACTGTTATACATACAGTTATATGCATATTTGGAATTATTTATATTTTGAATTTACATCTCAGTTCAGAATAATGCTTCTAAGTTTGTGAACATGATCTTGTTTGTTTTATGATTGTGTTACCATTCAAACTGACTTAAATCACTCAATGCATCTCTGTGCGTTAAATATTTTGTGGAAAGTGTATGAACGGTAAATATTTTTTTCGATAATAGATTAATATCATTATATAAGTTAGGTTGAAATTTTCCATAATTTCTAAACACCTCGTAGATGTCACTTACATGCAATAAGGTTTGAATTTGTTTTGGCATATTATCCGTAGTTTTACTATTTTACTATGCAGCAAAAGATAGAATAGAGAATATACCAATTTTTTGATATTGCATCCAAGAACAATCAATAGTCGTCAACTGAAATGGTTGTGACACTGAAAGAATGGACAGGCCACAATTATAGATATTCCGGTATTGATAATTGCTACGGAACCCTAAATCCTAATGTTTCCGAAGCGAAGCGAGGTTGAGTCACTAGTGAAAAATACAGCTCGTGGTACACTGATGAGAGCATTCGGCGCCACCGTCGCGTGTAATTTCCAATACTGCGTGACGCACCGGGTAATGAACTCGTTGTGCCAGCCCGCATGCAAACACCGGTTAAATGTCACGTCGTCTTCTAAAGCACCAACACCACGCGATTTACGCAGCGATTTTAAATGCAGATGAACATAATATGACGGTAAGGTTCCTTATCACCTTCCTGAATTCAAGTGTGAATCGATTTTTGCACCCAAATGCTGTCATAAAAACACACGTGCAATAAGGGAAGTAATCATGCCACACATCTGCAACATGCTCATTAACTGGTTCTGTAATTTCGTAGCCGAAAAGCACTAACATAATTTACAGATAAGGCTGAAAGAAAGTTTGAGGTAGTCACATCTGAACAAGTACTATAGAGATTAAGCAAGATATCACAGATTTCAGCGATTATGATGTTAATAGAAGTGGTCACCGCTACCAGTAGGCGTCTGTATTTGGACGAAGAGGATGCGGGGAAACTGCATCATAGACTGTCTCGGACTGCAACCATTAAATTAAAATATTTCATTGTTAATGCTAGGAAGAAGTTGACAAATAGCCAAGCTGGTTGAGTACCTTAACTGCGCATTCATGAAAAAAAAAACAGGATTGAACAAGGTGGTATAGTGAGCAGCAAGCTCGAATGGTAGGAAAACGCGCTTCTGCCTCGTCGGTTATTCAGAAGAATGCAATTTAAGATAAGGACGAGTTGAACTTGCATATTTGCGAAGTTTATTGTCTTGACCACCGCGGCGTGGTCGTGATACCCTATGACTGTATCCTTACATGTGACTGCTCAAAAGTTGTATGTCCATTGCTCAGGTAGTAAAAGTATCTAAAGAAGGTAATTTCATTCAGGATATTTTACTTCGATTGTTTTAGACAGGAATTGACAAGGCAATTTCTTTGTCCAGTGTACCGTGTAGTCTGAGTTTGACGTTGATAGTATGGACGTATTATTTACTTGTATTAAAAAACAGTAACGCAAAACAGCTGTAAACTGATCGCTAAGGAACAAATATGGCTAACAGCGGAAATTGAACGATGAACGGCTGAATGAAAGGAATTTTCTAATTAGAATTGGATGTTGTTAGTGATTTTTGATCTAATAAGTTTCTGGATCATATTTATATATTTATAGGTCGTTCTTTTTATTTTTCAGTTGATTAGTAATAAAAGAAATTTAAAAACAAAATTCAACCGATGGTGATTAATTAACAATTTCTTCCAGAAAACATTTAGGAGAGCATAGAGCAAAAAGAACAAAGAGTGGACTGTAATGAAAAAATCCACATTTAACCGAAGTAAAAAAAAGTTAAACAACGTTTTTGCATGTTTTTTGTGTTCTAATTTCACATGAAAATTTAGCCATGTTATATATACCTATATATGCTATATATACAGGTTTATTACCATGGTAGATCAATAGATTTAACGGTTCATTTTATTTGCTGATCGAAGTATATAGCTTATAAATTACACGGTCCACTTGCAACACAGTCACGATATAATTCGTTTATACAATTCGTATCCATTAAGTAGTACTTTTCTAGTTTCTATTACCCTCGTCGTGACGTCCGCGTCAGGCAATCGACACATCTGCACGTGACAATCGTGTTCGCGTCACGCAGCCTGGCGGAATGAAAAATAAATATAAATGTTTTTTCGATTCCTGTAACGAGATTTTCAATGCGAAGTGATTTTACGTGAGTATCTTAAAACATCGTGTGCTACTTCGCAACGTGTCTCATTGAACAAACAAGTTTTTATTTTGTCAGTTTTTCATTCAAGTAATTTTAAAGCATTCATTCGATGAAATCATGTAATACAATATAATTCTTTAGAAAAAGACGAAAGCCAAGAAGCGTTTACTTCTCAACCTGGCCTGTGACGACCGTAAGCGATTTACCGTGGTAAATAACGTAAGACGCGGTCGAGTCGAGAGTTGAACCGCTGTCTACTAATGGTAAATATTTTGATGGACAAACTAAATCGCACTGAAGCAGGTGAAGGAATATGCTTTATTTATTAGTAGTAGTTTCAGTGGCCTTTAATGAAAGATATAAAGTCTTTCACCGGAATAAGTAAAGAGATTAAAAAAGAAACAAGATTTACACTTCACACCTTTACTTTTGCATCGTACATAATTGATTTCCCTTTGCTCGACTAGAGCTATTTGTAGAGGCGGGTTCAAATCAAATAATAATCCAGGAGGCGGCTCCTCATTCGTGATTCCATTGTTTTATCTATGTGCTTTATATAGCCTGGTTCATTTATCAGCACGAGCAAGTGATGTTGGCTAGGTGGGACTCAGGGATGAAAGGAGTCCCGTAAACCTGAATTCGTACTATTTAATTCGAAGCTATGCTTCGCGTATGGAAAGTTATACATATACGTAACACGAACATTGCTATCGATTATCTCTCGTACATATCTCATTTACAAATACCATCACTCATAATCCAAGAACACACACACACACACACGCGCGCAAGAGCAGTTTTTCAACGTTTTATTATGATTATCTTTTTTTTCTTTTTTTATTAGGTATATTATTTTTACCTGGCGGTTGGGGGACACACTGGCTGAAAACTACCTCTTCCCGGTCCCTCAGTCCAGTAAGTACAGCTCCAGCTACCATTGCCTCAGACAGTTTGTCAGTTTTGTTTATTTTTTGATTGTATTTCTTTTTTGTAAATTTTGTTATTATCTTTGGTGGCACTTTTTTTTTAATTCACAAAATAATGTAGCTGCCAAACATACACATAAAATAATTATAGTTATAAATAAACATAAATACGTAAAATACTAGGAACAAAGTGGATATAAACATTACTCGACAACCCTACTAGTTGAAGAAGGAATCGTTCAGAAGGTGTTCCCGCAATAACAAACTAAATAAATTCTTACGAGATGAGTTTCTGATGGTACAAGTATATAAGTGTAATAAAATGAAACGCAACAATTTTTACTTACTTTTATTAATTTTACTTATATTTTTGTTTTTTAATTTTACTAAATTTTGACATTACTCAAAAAAAATTATGGATTTAAAAACTTTTACTATTACAAAAAAAAAACAAGACATGTTAAACTCAATGTTTAATTTTTGTTTTATATTTATTTGATTCAAGTTAAATTATTTATGTTCCACACAAAACGCTGAGGTTTACAATGACGTCGATTTGTCTTACTGTTTTTAAATATTTATTAGTCTAACTTAGAATAGTTAAAGCACAGCTTATAGGTGAAGGATATCATAGTATAGATATTAATGACAAGGACGCCTGGAAATAATAGTGTAGAAACTGGTTGCGGTCAGATGAAAACTAACTTTGTAATTGCTATGTGTTGTTTAAAAGATGTGCTGAGGAGTTTCTTTCGCCGTTTCTTCATGTTCGATGTTAAAGCACCTGTCCGAAACAGTAGTAGAAGCAAAAAATGACGTGTATTTACAGATTACCTACATGATTAAATGATTTTGAATTGAAATATAATAATTAATGATATATATATATGTCGGCGTTAGGGTATTCTCCTCGACATTATTATCGGTGGTTACGGGTCCAGTGGGCGTCATTGGGGTTAAATGCGAGCACAAAACGCAGAATTTACTGTTGTACACTTATTTAATCACGTTTTATGTTATTTTGAGCAGCGAGTTCGCAACACCGGTCTGTCTTCACCGAAAGCCAAACCCAGAATGCTCCACTTCCATCAACTCATTCAACAAGACACCTCTGTCCCATCACGTGGTGAAAGTTAAGATGGCGCCTCGACCCCACTCGCCCACCCCCTCTGCTCTGATTGGACGTTTAATAATACAGTGACTTTAAATAAATTAATAACATTTTGCAAGCTATTAAAATGCAATAATTTAAATTAAGATTTAACAAATGTTTTCAGTAAACACACGCCGCTCACTTCCGATCGACCTATTGGCTGTCGGAACTAATTAACACATTTCCGCCTACTTGTTCCACAAATTATTTATAATATAAAGATGTAGGAAATCAGGCGATATTTAATAAAAATTGACAAATTAAACTTTAAATAAATAATTGATATCGCAGCGTATAACCAGCGATCAACTCATCTTCCTTCCGCTTCCTCCGATTATAAGATATTATATGATTATTGAAATTTAATATTTTTGCCTTAACATAATTAGGTTAACGGAGATTTTATAGAGCCTATTATCTGTTACCATTTGTTTTAAATCCATACCAATTTTCACAAATTTGGTCAAGTCCGTCTTGAGTTATCTACGTACAGACAGACTGACAAACATTTTCAAAGTGGTCAAAATGGATATATACGAAAATCTCAACAGATATAGATATAGGCTCAATATTTGAGCTAATTTGAATAATTTTTCTCTATTAAAAGTTGTAGATTTGACTTGATGTCTACGGCTCCGCTTGCTAGACGTGGCTGACGTTCAGGCGAGATCAATCGTGGGCTGTGCGACACAATCCAATGACTGGCTTCACTTACATATTATACTACGGCGAATTTCTTGTTCATTGTTCAGGTTATGTTCCAATCATACGATAGCTACGATAAACTTTATAAATTTAATTTCTCTAATAGTAATCAAACAGTTACTAAATTTTTGTTCTATAAAATTTTAGTGTTTAAACTATACATTTAAACTATTCCAATGAATGACCGCATGTATCAGTGAAACTTGCGATGATCACAAAAATCATCGCGTTCAAAGACAGACAAAAGATAAATATAGGACGCATTGGTAGTGGCGGTCGACAACGTCATGAATGAGGTAAGAGTTGAAATGAGATGAAATGAAATAATATTTATTCGAAGTTGGTTTTTACAAACATTTTTCGAACGTCAAACTACGCCATCGCTTCAACAAATCCCTACCGTGAGCGGTCCCGGAGGAAGAAGCGGTAAGAAACTCCCGAGGAGTTTTTTTTCCTACTCACAGTTACAGAACGCACTTATATGGCTATGAATTGGCTTAGTATTAAACTCATGTCCAAGCAGTCTTATCCTGAAAGTAATCATCAAGTTTGTAATAACCTTTCCGCATAAG
>DWPT01002021.1:0-17075 GCA_018251895.1 Agathymus mariae mariae | reverse complement strand
AAAACCTTGTTTAACACTAAACTTCACTACAGTTAGAAATTTACAGGAAATCAATATCAGGTAAGTAGGGGGTCTACGACACAAAAAAGTTTGGGGAACTCTGTTCTAAAGCAAAGTTTATTCTGACATTTGGTTATGCAAACATTACATATTTGCATTTATTGCTTAATTTTATTTAACTTAAAAACATAGCATTAATATACAACTCAAATAAATTAGTAAAATACGTAGCTACTGGTAATTTGTATAGGTGCTCAAGCCGTCAATTAAATTTAACCACTGATTAAGGCCATTTAGCGTGAGCCGATTTATAGTATGCATCAAATATATGTATATATATATATATTAACAAACCATTCTATTGTAATTGACGTCATCGAATCGTTTTACACATGAGCTGCAAATATTAACTAAATTCTATTGATGATACGTACAATCATGATAACCCATTAAAACGATTTATGTTACAGAATTCAGAAATATCTGCGAAATATAAAAAAAAATATATTATTAATTTGCACCAATTATAATGGCTCATTAAATAAAAAGTTCACGATAATAATACAAAACTACGCAAAATTAAAAGGGTCGGCCGGTGTTTTGGAGATGCGCATCCAGACGCATGATGTGCGCGACTCGAACCAACAAAACACCGTCCGACAACACAATAACAAGCCGTTCCGAGTGCAAATCATAAGAACTTTAGCTACGCAATCGAAAAGGTGTAGCGAGTGGGGAACATAAGAGGTGCGTGGTGTGACGGGCGGACGGGCGGGCCGACGAGTCCCCGCCGCCGGCAGCCAACGTGCGAATGCATTGTGTATGTGGACAGTACCGATCGGGAGTTGCGCACGAGCAGCGTGTGGCTGGAGTCGCCGGCGCCCTCGCCCTCCGCGCCATCGCGCAGGAAACCCCCGTCGTCCGACGAGGAGCCCGAGGGGTCCTTCGCAGCCATGTCAAACAATCACGTGCCAATCATCACAGACAAAATACGGTGTCCACTTACTGTCACCTGACCGCGCGCTTCGCGGAAGTGGACGGTTGTACCTCCCTGTTGCTCTACTACGATTGGAAAATGAAACTGAAAGCCGAGTCGCGGTGGAAAATCGATGAGCGCACCTGCGGCCGGCGCACGTCAGGAGTGGCCGTTTGGGGCGGAAGGTCATGGAAGCATCAATCATCGCCGGACCATCCGCGGCTGCTCAGCACGCAACTAATAGCCCTATCGGTGAACACTATAGATAAAAGCATCTAATAATATTTTTAACTTCCATTTAAGTGTATGTATGGTAACGATTAAAGATGAGTAGTGTTCAGATGGGCAGCGTGCGCGAGTGTACCATTGCCTCGATAACGGTGCAGCTTCTCAAATAAACACTATCCACAAGCGATTATCGCTACGTGCACTCTGCGAGTGATCACCTGCCAGCTGATGCTGTACGAGAACATTTCCCGGCGCGGCCTTCATGTAATCGCGACTAGATCAACGATTAGCTTCCACTGTGAAGTTTGCCGAGTTTCCCATAACTAGAACCAACTAGGTCGTCTCTATACGCACTGAACTAAAATCCATTTGACGATTAACGTTTGCGCGAATTAGATAGCTGGACGACATGGAGCGATAACACATTCGGCTATCGCGGATTTGCCGGGTAAACTGTGGCGTCGATTAGCAACGTGCATCGCAACCCAAACAATGAGGGTGGTCGCCGCTTGGTACGCCGCTCGTATGCCCTCGCTGATCGATATATTAACAAAGGCAAGTTTTCAATAGTTAAAATATACTTATTCTAAATCTAATTACCACAACAGGATTTTTATATTACATCGTTGTCTAATAACTGGACCACCGTTAAATACTCTAGAGCAGCTCGCACTCCCTGTACACTGTGTTGAGATCTCACTGGCGACCGAAGTAAGCCTCGGGCAATGTTGGGCCACCATGACCTTTGTAACGTAACGATGAAAAGGTCTTGAGGAATTTTAATGCCCTACTAGCATAAATTCTCGGCGGAAATTCAAATGCACCTAAAAGAGTGCAGTACTATCCGGCGGAGTAACATAAGTTCCTAATTGGACAGTTTAATTCAGTTAAATGTACGATTATTATAATGGAACTTTTCGTTGAATTTAATCGAAATGCCTACACTGTTCCTTTCCTTGGAATCGATGTAATAAACTGGAACTGCATACTTCCCATAATTATGCAAATTGGCAAATAGTCTAACAGCGGCGGGCGACACTTGGGAGTCCGTTGAAGCTAGTCGGAATAGATTACTACGCTACCTCGTTGCTACACTCATATAGATAGTTGTCATTTTCTTAAACGGTAGATTAAAAACGGTCAAGCAATAACCCGTATTTCTTAAGGTTTCTTCTGAGAGGCTCTCACAAACAATTTCTAGGTAAACTAGATTGTCTTAGAGATCTCTGTTACCACTACCACTCCTGGGTACAAGTTTCCGATCCTATAACTTTGCTCAGTTATAGGATTAATATATTTGGCAATTTAATGATAATTAGCATTTATCGCTTTCGCAATATAATACGATTCTGTGACATGCGATAACCATAATGCGATGTTTAGTGCACCTAGCACTAAATTCACGTTTCCGTGATATCGCTTCATATTCGTCACAATCAATTGTATGAACGAAGTATGACCTTCAATGAATGTGTACATACATGTATTTGTATCCATTTTAAATTTCAACGAAAAAACAACATCCATCTCCAGTGGTCGGAGACCGAGGTCGCTCTAGTAAGGCATTCGGAGCTAATAATAGCTTTGCCATAGTGAAATGTATGGAAGCTGAGGCGCTGAGGTGTTACATCTTTAATAATAATAATGTTTGTTTACCTCACGATATTTTCACTACACTTTTTACACATATTGCTAATAATGCTTTAAATGACACTTATCGGAATAATGAAGACCAAGTTTGCAAACGTCAAAGTAGCTATGTTAAAGTAATTAATTCGCATACTCCCTAGTACCGAGCATGTTCTAATTTAGGTTGTACCTGGTAACGATCAACACCATCTGTCACTAGTTTAGCACTGGTGAGGTTATAGCAACGAAAATTGTATCATCTCATTCTAATGTGGAAATTTCATAAATCAATTGTCTTCGTAAACCAATGATGACTTATCATGTATTTGCATTAAATATGACCTTGCTAGAATAAAAAAAAATAAGAATTTAGTAAAAAGTTGAATCAGCTCACCCTGGCCAGTTTATTGGGCATAGGCTGGTGCGGCAGGGTGTGGTGGCGTGGTCCACCGGCGAGCTCGGGGTTGAGTGCGAGGATGGTATCGATCTCCACCTCCTTGCCCTTGGTCTCGCCGCGCTCATACCATTCCACGGTAACAGACCGCGTCTCCAGGTTCACCCCGGAGACGATCGCCGAGTGGATCCGCCCTGGAATTCATAAACGGTAATATTGTTAATTACATTGTCGAAAATTATTGTTTTACGCAACTTTTAGACATGTTTAAGCAGTGATCAATGTTGATCAGGCTACAAAAAGATAGAATTCAAAGGAGTATAGATATTACTAACACATAAGTAACACATAACACACAGCAACTTGTCGGGTTTAGCTGGTAGCAACAAGTGACCGAGTGGTAGCACCACCAGTAGCACCACCACGTGCCGGTGTTAAATAATGTTATAAATGTTTCTCAAATCATTTCACAAATTTCACGTGCAAGACAAAGCGTGGTCGACTCAATTTAGTAGTGAACGCCGTCTATATAAATAGAGACGTCGGAGTACAATACATGTTAGTACATATCGTGAGTACCCCCTGTCATAGGAATAAATTACCAATCAACGATTATATATTTAAATAATCGTGGATTGGTAATTCAGATTCAGATAATATCTTTAACGATAAATGATTCAAAAGCCGCATTGTACAACAATGCCAGTTTACACTGATTTAATAAACAACGAAAGTTCCGTTTCAAACTTTGATCATAGATGGCGTTAGTTAACTTTATCTCAACACTTCAATAATACCTAAAATACATTAACACGTAGTCGAGCTTCCTCCTCAACATTCCCAGCACCACGGGTGGACTTGCTTGCAAATGTCACAAATGTCTAAGACTCAAAATCAAATAACTAACCTTTATATTATAATGTTGGTTTTTAGTAATCGATTTACACACAGGAATGGTTTATTAGAAAACGAACAGTGTTATTTTAAAAATAATGAATCACGTAAATATTCAAACGTTAAGTGAACCAAAGAAGAGACGTACACATATTATTTACCGATGTCTAAAGACTACATACATTCCACGTGAGAAACAACCGCCCACTGCTGGGCTCAAGTCCCTTTAACATTTTGAAAATGTGTTACAGCTGCATGACTTACCGTGACCGTCGGTCCCTACACAGTACTTGAACGATCACTTCTCGTGATACTCTATCGATCAACGTGGAAGTTCCCACGCGCTCTCTTTACCAACACGTCAGTGAAAATGTAGCTATGCGTTTGTACACGGAGATCAACGCTTTACATTGGTTAATAGAGAAGGACTGAAATTGGAAAAAAGCAAACGGCACACAATCCGTGTTGACGAAAGTTTCGTTAAGTATTGCTTTTGCAACGTGTCAGTGATGACAAGACCTTGTTTCTTCGGCTTTAAGCTATGAACTGTTAGATACTACGGGGTAATTCTAAGGTGATCAATTTTGCTTCTGGAAAGCAAAATCGCCAATAATCATGTAAATCCACCTTCCTAGCACGTGATTGATTAAAACGTAATTACTTGCAGAGATAGTTGTGATTGAATTCTATTCGGACTCTAGCTTAATGAGCCTTCACTTGATCGTATAATTTACTAGCAACCTGCCCTCGCTTCGCTTCACGAAAACTACACCTTACATTATTTTAAATAAATTTATAACTTTTGTATTTATGGACCGATGGCAATGAAACAAACTTTAAGTATAAAGTGATGCTACCTGCAATACATAAGTGAAAACCAGAACGAAATCGGTTAAGCCGTTTCTGAGATGAGCGGGAACAAACGCACAGACAAAAACTCTAACAACTATTGTTTTGTATTCTCTTGCGTTAATAACGGCCCCTTCCTTATAATGTTTTTTCGTTTATGTACAGAAAGCGATCAGTTAGAATTTTATTATAAGTATATATATATATATAGTGTTCATATGCTCTCAATCGATCAAGTCATTTAATCGTTTAGACGATCATTAACAAATTAACATATTTAAGTAGTAATGGTAAAGTTCAATAAAGACAACATAGCCAAGTGTGCAGAGCTGGCACGAGTTGTGGGGCTAGATAACAATAGGACGTCTGGGAAGCGGCTAGACACATAAACCCGAGGAGATACTCCCCCGGCACTACGGAAAGGCGGACGGCACTTGCCTTGTGACTTTATTACTATAACAACTACTTTATTAGATGGTAGAACAAATGGCCCCATTCAAGTTCTAAACGACATCACGATCCATTCCCGAACCACTAGGCGGCTCCGTTGAAGCTCAAGAAACCTATTCCGTTAAAGATGTAATAAAGCTATTTAACTTTCAAACGTCTCTAACGTATTCCATCGTGAAAAATGTATATTTCAAATTACTTATACTAGTTAAGCCGTAGGCTTATTATTTGTTATATCCATATATAATATTAATTTCTTCGCCAAAGTTGCTCACCTTTGACCACGACATGACTGTAATATATATATTTTTAAAACGTATTACTATGTGAAGCAGAAATAATCCTTAGCATATCTCCGCTCACATTTACACACACTTTGCACCGCGCATTGTTATACAGGTTCCCATCGTAAGACCTCAACAGGCGCAACGTTTCATTAATGAATATGGATGTCTCTCAAGATGCGTCGTATAATTTGCACGAGCGCTCTCTAGACGCTCGAGTTACGGATCAGAAATAGGTACCTACCGATAACTCATTAGATACTAGCTGGGAGGAACACAATTATATATATATATATATATATTAAAGTATAAAGATACTTGCATTGACCCAATGAACATAATCGCATGTTAACTTAATCTAGTTTAAGTTAGTTCTCTGTCCCTTTCTAGAATTTACATTACGGATGAGCGTCCTCTTTCATTATCTTGCCGCACCATTGTCTTGCAGGTGACACGGCACGTGTTACGCGCTACGCGAAAATGTGGTGTTTGCGATATACCAAAAGTTATTGATACAAGTGTGGCGCACGTAATCTAATCTGTCAGTCTTCACCTGTTCCGCCAGCCGCACCCGAGAGTCGAGCCGTACAAGTGAGCCGACCAAAACAGATTAAAACGTAACAAACAACCCGCACGGTTCGCGAATAAAACTGGCGATTTAATTAGCGATATTCGAGGCAAGGTCATCGAACTCCAACAAGCGCAGACCTGCTGTACAGATGTCGCTCGTACCCTCACGTTCCATTGCACATTGGCCACAATTCGTCTAAAACCAACCATAAAATGTTTTGATTGCAGTATCGAAGCACCAATTGCAAGCATCTTGTCCAACGGCGTCTAATCGATGCCGCAACCGTTACGAACGTCCAGGCGCGGCGATGACCACTTCTCATCAGATGGTCCGTCTACTCGTTTATTGGTCATTTGTATAACAAGTAAAATATGTATTACTTTTTATTGTACTTCAGCGATGATTATTCTACGGTCCTGAAATTTTAAACTGGTTTCTCAGTTTATAATTACTCCTAATACGGGATGTAGTTTGTTTTCTCCCAAAGTTAAACGCGTAATGAAAGATATCGATCCGTGTACACACTAACAAGTGTAGTGGACAAGGTCACCGACCTGGAAAGACATGATGTAAAGACAGTCTACTCGGAGAACCCTTCCGGACGTTAACATAAACGTACGCAGAAAATAGACACACACCACTGCTCAACGAGATGTGCGTACGTAAGATGAGATTCCACGGCAATAACCTAATATCCCCAAAGTAAAAAAAAATCAGTACGAGAATACATATAGTCCTCCGACTAAGAAACAAGGAAATATATAAACTTCACGCCGTAGATATCTACGTTAACAATATCTAAGTACGTGAGCAATGACTAAATTTTATTGGAAAAAGAAAGTTGCCAAACCACAAAAGGTTTTTTATGAGCGTTATAAGTGTGTTTTTTATATAGATAACAACTTTTTAAGGATTTATTTTTTCATAATATTAAATACTCATCACAACGCCGATATTTCATAAACAATATCAAGCCACATGCACTAATAACCCAGTTCCAGGAATCGAGTGACGTGTCTCAAAACAGACGCAAGGGACATGGATTAATGACCGTTTCACACAAATTGAACGTGACAAGTGAAAATGAACGTGGCACTAGGTCGCCGCTGTAATAGATACTATTATGAATATCACGACCGAACATTATAATTATACTTGGGCACCCAACATAATATAATATTTCATAATTTGACCTACTCGTATATCAAAGCTGTTACTGATATTTTACCTAATCACCGATTTAATTATGTAGACCGGTCCCGAGACGATGATATAACTAAATAGGAAATGAAACGTATTATTAATCATTCTCCCTTACAACAATACAAGTAATTGCCAGGCCATAAAGTTAAAACCTAACGTGCATTCAGTTTGCCTCCTGTTAAAGATCGCTGGAGTCCTCCATTATCGTCACAAAAAGACATCATCAATCTCAAACAAGAACGCCCTTCCATTCAACGGCGCTATAAAGCGTAGCTGCTCCCGACTTCATACGTAGACCCTTCCTACATTGTAGGCCTTATTCACAAGCAACATATACAAAACGCAAAAGAATTTCCAAGACGGAAAACATAACTATAGATGACCCCATAGGTCAGTTGGTAGTGACTCTGCCTGCCGAGCTAGGGGGTCCCGGATTCGATACCCTGCCGGGGCAGACATTTATTTGACAAATAAATGTTTGTTCTCTAGTCATGGGTGTTTGTAATATCATGATATTACCACTAGCAACAAGGGGAATCCTAGTGCGGGAGTGTGAATGTGTAAAACGTTTATTTACTTTTTAAACTTTATTACGTAATCAATATACAATTGTAGCGACAACACTAATCTAGCCGTAAGCAGTATAAAAGGTAAAAGCCTTATTTACACAGTCATCCGTGTGTGCGCACAGGTACTGTTGCAACGTGTACATTAAATACTAGTAAGTTCCCGACACATTTTATTTGCATCATCAAAGTTGGAGTCAGTAGTGACACCTCTTACACAATCAACTATAAATAATACGGAACACCCCATTTCTGATGTTACATTCATATTGTTACAATAACAGTTAATAACTTTTATTACGACAACAACGGGTCACATCGCGCCCGTAGTCGATGCCTAAGACAACATAAAAGGCTCTCCCAGACATCGATTTGCCGAAATTCAAACGCGAGAATTATTGAACACACGCCCGTTGCTATGGTTACGCTCCGCGGCAGAACAACGAAAGTGGAACGAAATGCCGAAATCGAATAAAAAAACGATGCCGCCGACAACGCAATTGAAATATTTGAGACAGCAATATATCAAGTAAATAGTGGGAAAGAAATAAACAGTAAGATTACCAAACTATATTCAGTAAAATTGAGTCGAACAAAAAGATTTTTTTTTTCAATGACTACAAAAATTCTTCATAACTATTTAAAATTGTTTTGCTCAGGTACATCACATCCCAGATATACAAATTATACTAAAACATTTACGACACTTCAAATGCTTACAGATTTATTAAAATCAGAAGCATATTTGTTACAAAATAAATATCGACAAGTTACTAAAACATGAAGAATAAATCAGTGGTCAAAAGTGAAAAATATAACCGAGGCGAGAGCTGAGCATCTATATGTATAATAAACTCAAAAGTATATTCGTGAACCACGCAACAATCAAAAGATGCAGACGTCAATAAAAAGCCCGGTGCGGAACAGATTGCCGCTCGTAAATTGCTGCGGATTAAACTAACATTTTAATGTTACCCAGCATTACAATAACACGAGCAAACGAGACAATAAACAAATGAAAAATGACCTTTTGGGACGAACTGATTATGATATCATATTAGCGAATCATTTCAATGGTGTAAAATGCCTAGAAATAAAAAAAAAATGGGAAATAATAATCCAGCAACCACGACCAGCTTTTGCAATAAAAATTACGCGATTCGACTTGCGTATTCCGCTTGGAATGTTAAAATAATCTTGTTATAATCAAGGTTGCAGTGTGCACAGGTTTCTAAAATCATATAATCATAAGAGTATTATCAAAAATTTATTGTAAGTATAAACAAATAAAAATGATTGATATCTCATTGATAACAGTCACATGTTTATATTGTAAATGAGGAAGTAAGCGTTATGCAAAATAAAAGGTTTGCAATCAATAGAAACCAAAGCTAGATATTAAGAACTGTCGTTATCAAGTTGAAAACATTGTTAAACTGTTCCAGCCATTTTAAATGACCAAATCATGAAATTAGTCATAAAGAGAATGAAAGCAAGCAAACTTCGAACTCAATACCGCGAACGGTGAAAAATATCATCACAACCAACAAAGAAACTGGGGAAATTATTTTCGTAGATAGTCGGTGACGCTTTTTTTAGTATGATTTCGCGTAGGTCAATACAATAATGCAATGTAATGTAAATCGCACTATCTACGACTAGCGGACAAAGAATGAAACATCGATATTGAAAAGATTGGTGTCACCAGCGACACCGGCGGGCGTCACACCGTGCCGCCTCACATTATCAGTGGTTTCTGTACTGAAAACTGGTGCACGAAAGTGATACCGTGTCAAATATCAAGATTAACATTTTGTAAGTAAGTGTTTGTCATGTTGTATTGTGAAGCGTTCAAAGCCCGAATTCTACTCACCTAAATAATACGTAGTTAACCTGATGTTCAGTGGTAATGAAAATTAGTGACTTTTCTTGAACCGAATATATATAAATATAAATTCTGTCACAGACGTATTGCTGCTTTCGAGAATGGAGATGGAATCGATCGTTTATAAATGGCGTTAACTTGTAAACGACTTCATGAAATCTTAATAGTTTCACAATAGAATAAAATGGAATTACCGACTAAAATCAAAATGGTTGAACAGATCAACATTCTCGTGGAAAATGTGTTAAACTTCAACCAACACATAAACCCGTGTAGAACACACGCACAACATCTACTAGTAACGTCCAGACAACGTTTCATGCAGCACGACCCACACATGTGTAAATGTAGGTAGATACTGAAATGATTATTTTGAAGAGCAACGATTCAAAGACCAAAAAGAGCTTTCTATTCGATCACATTGTAAGGGGGCTCCTACTTGAAAAGATCAAAGCGTAGTGGTGGGAGGTGAGCTAGTTTCAGTTATATGCGTTCGCGAGCCTCTCGTGTCATTGACCCGTTAACGCATCGCTGTGAGCTAATTATAATGCGTTCGTTCTGGCAGTTCCTTGTACGTTGCGCACCGGTCAGCCCACGTCCCAATTGGTGCCGGCGATCTGTGACAAATGCCGTTTTGGTAACTACGCTTCACAAAGGTACCGGCCGATAATCAGCCCGAACACGATATTCTTTTGTGCACTTGCATATTTCGTTCTGTTATTAAAAGGCTACTACAGACGCAATGTGTGCTGTTATCAACAAAGCGTATAAAATAAAAATAAAACATTTTCATTTTAATAACATCATTTACCTTTACATCCAAAATGAAATTATAAAATAATTTGAACATTGTAAACGTAGTGGAAGTTACGATAACAGTATTTCATTGAAAAATTACTAGTAAAATTAACACACCTGAGTCTGGCGTATAAGTTTTAAGGTTATGTAAATACTAGCATAATTCATCAAGCACCAGTTGATCGCTCACTAGCAATTGAAACTCTCAATGTGCTGAAATTCCGGTAAAAGTAGAAAAGAAACTACGGCGGTTCCCATGGTCAAGTTTACGACGAGGGAGACGGTATGGCGGCGTATAATCCGCGCGAGTGCAGTCATTATACAGTTGTGCACCATGCCCGGCCAGCAGAACCCCCGGAGGGCGCCGAGATTCACCCCGATTATCCCTTTGTGTCCGACATTACCGTTTACTTGTTACTATCAACGAACGACTTTCACTTTTATATCCAAATAGACTTCATCTAGCGTTAGAGTATGTACACGGCTTGTGTTAATAATAAATGATCGATGAAGATAAGTAATGTCTGCGGTCGATGGTTAACCCCGTTAAAGGCGAAATTTTATAACTTTACGACGCATGCATCTTATCAAAACAATTGTTAAACTTTTTCGGATGGCTTCAGGTCAATAACATTTAAAGGCGATTAACTTAGATAACGATTTATTATTATACATGTCAATAATAGTTCACAACATATTTTAGAATTAACTTTAATACAAAATAAGTTTAACCAACAATAGAAAGTTTCGAGGCATTCTAAAACAGTAGATTATTGGAGATGCCCCACGATGATTCTACAAATGTAAAATAGCCTCGGCAATAAATGGAATCGATTGGTAATAATAGCTTTTCACTGTGACCATAATAGTTTCAAGGATTTATTCGTGTAAGCACTAACGTGGACCTTCTTATATGGTCTTCTAGTAAAAGTTAAAATTCTAGTCTATCCTGCCCATGAACTACTCCTACTGACCAACTGTCAACCACGTGAAGATATGACATGCGCGGATTTCTTAGTAACAATAACATTGAATTCCTAACGTGGGTCATCTAATGAGAGGTCTTTGCGGGTAATTTCATTCGCAGTTAAAGCACGAGAAATGTTATGATAGTGCATAGAATTTTAAAGGAAAAATGGCTTTCAAGAGATTTAGTGTACCGTGCCTTGGAAGATTAATATTGATCTTTAAAAAAGTTCCTTAAATCTCCATTGTCCTCAATCCCCATGTTCGTATCGACCCATTGAATAAGAGCGGAAGAGACCTGTATTTTTTGAATTGACCCTTATATGACCCTGACACCAGCGACAACCGCCCGCTATATTTTGTTAAGCACCAAGTCCACCAACACCACTACACCAAGACATTATCATCGCGTATACTATATTAGAATTCCTTCAGCTTTTCAGGCGTTATTGTAACTTCAAACAGATAATTATTGTCACATTTGTTTGTTAAAAAAAACATGCGTCATAGTCTGTGCATTAGAAACCATTAATGATATAGGAGTGTAAACATATACAAATTGAATAGCTCTCTGCTATCACTCCTCGTGCAGACACTGTGATACTACTCATAAAGAGCTACTAGCATAACAATTTCGCAAATGCCGACCGTGGCCCACAAGAGAACAATCGGCGTGCCACGGCACGTCACGGCGAGTCGTAGTTATTGCGTTCCAATGTTAAATTAGTTGAATTTTTATATGCTCCCTTTTCACCTTCACTGCCGATCCGCACTACAGCCGGTTGACAGACTGACGGTAAAAACCAGTCTTCCCATGTTCACTAAATTGTTTCTGACATTTTAGGGAATCCATATAACATCAAACCTTCACCAGAGAAGCTGGATAATTTTATGAAGATTTCCCTTCCATTGATTAACTGGTTTGTACTTATAGCCCAAAGTTGGTAGACATCACAATTTTGACAAAAACTAAATACTATATAATTACAAAATAATACTTAGTATTGAACTGACCATTAAATCTTACGAACAGTAGATTCTGATAATCATAAAACAATCAAGAAACGGTGGAGATTAAAAGAAAGTAAAAACAACACGTTAAGACCGAATACAATTACATTTTATTGCGTGGTCTAAAAATATTATAAACGCTTTTATTAATTGTAAATGTGAAAACATAGCTGAGATATATGTTTGCTGGCCGTGTACTTTTTTCACGGTGACGTATATATATATATATCACATCAAGGAGCAGTACTTTTACGATTATTATGTTATGCGGTTAAAGCAGAAAATGTTTTATTTTCTTGTAAGTATATATATATATATATAACCGCATAACCATAACATAACCATAACATAATAGTAACCGCATAACATAATAATCGTAAAAGTACTGCTCCTTGATGTGATATTATCGTGATCAGCATAAATTGTTATCTGGCACACAACACAAATATTTTCTTTTGCGACAACACTATAAATGAAATTAGTATGCGTGAGTTCTGTGGTTAGTCGCAATCGGAGAAGCTCTCATCTCGAATGTATAGACAACGGGACTGCGGCGTTGCTATCGTACAGCTCTATGAAGTAATCAACGCTTGTTTTGTCTCATCATTTTTTAGATAAATGCATGTTTAACATTGGCTATATAACTTTTTGTTTAAAATATTATTCATACTAGACTTAACACACTTCTACGAATTTTAACACACACCTATAAAATTGAATAACACAAAATAAAAAACTGCCTACTTCTTAGTCCATAAAAAAATAAAATAAATAAATATTAAAAAATGAAACTGTTGTGTGTATGCATGTACGTGCTCACACAACATTGCTCTAGGATTGTGTATGTGTGTCACATGATGCGTTGTTAAGAGTGTATATGTATTTGCGTACGCGAAAATGGAAATACTTTAGTTGAATGTTCAATTTCAAATCAGTTATAAACTCCATATCAGAAAAAAAAAAATTTTGAAGTAACATGAAACCGTGCTGACCTAATGGAAAACTATTTTAATTATGATTTCCTACGTAACGCTCAGGAAACATGTTGCTTGAGAAGATTCGTTTACTAATCCTAGAATACAGTCAGCGCAAATGACTAATAGGCTAATATCCTAGAATTATTATGCTGGCCTTCTAGATAATTTTTTCACATAATTAGTGTTGTATTTTAAGAAGGTCGGTGAAGTATATAGTTATGTTCAGATATAGTAAATTTTATGAATGATGTTTTAGTGTTCATTAGCATTCTCTGTCGGTAATAGAATTTTGCATATGAATTTTACCTTTAAAACCTGCTTACATCCAGGGTGCACGAAGCAAGGGGCAAGTGCAGAGTGCAAGGGAGGGCAACAAAACAAAGCATACACCATTACCAGAGATTAGTCTCCGTCGATTGCCACGCGGTGAGTAGGGTACTATTATGCGAATGTGTTGTGATAGGTAAAGGAAACACCTCTTGAAGATAAGACAAGATTTTTACTTCATTCCATGTTAATGGCGAAGGTTCTTATATCTGTCAGAAAAAGGCGTTAATGCCAGTTGCCACAACTTTCGATTTCCTTTAAAATTCAATACGCTGAGAATTTTATAATATTCTGTCAAAATTTGGGCGCATAAAAAAAGTAAATATTGGTCCATCAAACAGTTAAATGCAAAACATTCTGAAGAACCAACTTCAGGACGACAATAAATAACCACGATGTGTTTATAATAAAAGGCGATAGCGGAAGATATTATACTATATTGTTGTGACTCTACAGTAAACCAAGAGATTTTCTACATTGTTAATAATATGAAAATGGTAATTTTGACAGTGAATGATACATAATTTTGAACAAGACGCGAACACTGAGTGTGTCTGCAACCTACCCGTGAACTGCGATAAAATGTCTTATTTATAACCTGTCCAATCGAAATTGGTCATGAAACTAATTACTGCAATTTTGTGAGAGACAAAACTGTATTATATCTACACTCGCACGCAAGGCAGGGAGACAAAGGAGAATCAAATATGGCCGAGATAAAAATAGACAAACCAATTATCTTCAATGGAATTACTGATAGAAACGCATTCATAACCGCTAATATTATCGTAAGCAAAACTTAGTCCACGGTTGCTAAAGTTGCACCACTCACGGCAAGCGCAATGACACCACAACATTATATCGAAACAGACCCGCGGATATAGTACACAGCATAATTAACACATTACATGCTGCACTTAAAGGCGTAGAAATAATAAAACATGGAAAATGAAGATAAGTTTTAGTTAAAACGGTAGGTTACGAGACCGCAGATCGTAGGGTGCTGTGAGTTCAAGTATTATACCTTGTAATACGACATTTACGCAAGTAAAGCAACGGAACATTCGTTAAATCTCCGTGACGCTCCCAGCTTCATATGTATACCAGCTTACATAGTGGACCCCAGTTATAATGTTATGGCAGATTTTCGTATAATTAATACGTCACACCCCTGCCACATGACTGAGCTATGAATTAACGAACAGAGTAAGTCCCTCTAGTAGAAAGGTGGCTGTTAGCGGCACCACCGGTTTAATATAGACGGAGCTCATGCATGGTAGTGGTTTTGTATCTGTTGGGCAAGTTACTAACGCCTTCTACAATTTGCCGTCCAATATTTTTTACGTATTTTTGAGTCCACCTCTTCAATCCTGACTGAGAATACTTTAGTTGTGATGGTGCGTACGTACATACCACGGTGGTAAGTGTTGGCTACTACCTACTGTTGAGTGGGGATCGTTTGTTCCTTTTTCGTCTTGTGATATAAAACCGTATTACAGTATATGTAAACAATGCGATCGCCAAAAACAAAAAAAAAAGAATTCAGACATATGTATGTTAATTTCGAAGAAACAACGCGCATGTGATAAATTACTTAGTGATCAAATACCGAAGCAACCGTCGAGAATGCCTGTGCTGTAATGTGTCCGCGAATTATCTCGACCAGTTAGCGTATTCAATAAATCGCGTCGATCACAAGTGTCGCAATTACTGCCAGCACGCGTCGGTGAGTCAGCGATCCGGCCAATACCGGCTAGACGGCACCACGACCCGCGACACCTTCACAGTTGTATCGCACCTAGAGACACGAACTGCGTTCTGGTGGCTACGAGAAGTTACATACTTTAGCCATAGTGACGTCATTCCTAGCTGACAACAAAGACGGTCACTTTTCGCCATCGTAATAAATAAATCTAGATTAAAGTTGATTCCTTGACGTTATGCTCGGATGATGAGAGTGAATCACAGGTGTATTTGAATTTAATCTGATATGACAGACACGACGTATAGTGGTCATGATGTGGCGTTGTCATCGGATAATCGAAAGTGGGAATAGGGTTTCTGCTATAAGTGAAGGAGAATACAAGAGAGAGACAATAAGACGCGACCACAAGTTTCCCAGGACCACTTCCTAACAATTTCAAGCCTTGTGCTAATTAGATTTGGTTACTTTCCTTTAATGACGTAACAAAAGATCACGAGGAAATAGAAAAGCTTGAGGTTAATCTAAAATCTTCTGACAGTTTCCGACAAATACAAACCCTACTTGCCGAACGCGACAAACTTAATTTAATTTAAATTAATTAAAAACAAAGTTAATTATATTATAATAATAATCAAACCGCCTTCCGTCCAAAACTTGGGACGGGCACCAAATCCACTAAACGAAGTATTGGAATAAATTATAGGACGGAAAAGCGAAATAGTTACGCGCGGCCGTTGGCGGCCGGCGGTTATACGACAAGGTTACCAGACCATTTCTGAACTGGTAATTAAATATGTTTGCATTATGGCGTGGTGCACTCCACTGCTACTTGTTTTGTTTATTAACATTCGAATTTAAAATACTGGTTATAGTATCTCTCTAGTAATAATTTACATACTAAGTCAATGTTGTAATGTGCGATTTTTTACTTATAATTCGTAAGATTCTCATAAAATTATTTTCATACAAATTAGGGCAGTTGTTGATTTCTGTCCAATAATCGATTTGAATAAAATAAAATTCTAAATTCGATATCGGGATTGCATTTTGAGTATTATTGTATTAGCAACTCGCACTCGCTATGTATCTGGCAAAATACCTTTAGAGCTTACCAAGTATCACAATGTATTACAGCGGAACCTTCACAATATTAAGTTAGAAACAGATTAAACACGACGTTGCAATCTAACTTAAAATCGTTTCATTTTAAAATTTAAAAATTACACCTAATCGTTATAAAAAAAAAAAAACTATTATTTTTATTATTTTATTTATTTTTATTTTAAAAAAAAAAAAATTAAATTATTATTTATTATATTATATTTATATATACGATCTTTTCCTTGATGACCTCGTTAAGGA
>DWPT01002020.1:0-17078 GCA_018251895.1 Agathymus mariae mariae | reverse complement strand
TTGGAGTAAAACGCTCCGACATGTGTGTAGCAAGGACTTCCGCACGGTCCTTGGCCGAGAAGATCAGTTCACCGCTCGAGTCCACCAATGGGCAGACCGGGAGGCGAGTTCGGGTTAGCTGGCGGCAGAGATGGTGGAGCGACACTGCGGACTCGCCTGCACGGTCCAACCGAAGTTGCCAGCTGTGGCCCCTGTGCTCCCCCATCTCAACCCCCAGCCTCTCGGTGACGGCGTTAAGTTCGCGCTTTGTGCGGGGGCGTCGTAGGCCGGTGCACAATCTGTTCACTGTTTATATAGCCGCGAGGTGGGTATAATTTTTCTGCAGGTAGATCCGGAAGTTCCCTTGTAACAGTATGCTATTTAGTCCTACAGCACTTTTGTATCTTAAAAAGATCTTTAATTTTTTGTACCCTAGATCTACTGGCAATCTGGACCTTTCGACTCCTCCACATACTACTTCATCTATGTATATATACTAGTATATAAAACAGTTGGGTTTCTCTGTATGTCCCGTTATAACTCAAGAACGGCTTGACCGATCTACATGATAATTGGTATGTAGTGAGAACTCGTTATTGTGAAGACGATAGACTGTATAAAATATTAGTGAACCTAATAATCCCTAGATTTATGATTATTCACTCACCTAAGGAATTCCCTGTCACAATGTATTCGATTTTAAATATAACAATTACAAGCATCATATTCGTTTGTAATATTTTTATCATTACAAATTATTTTAAATTTTCTATCAATTATCAAGTGGTATATTTTTTCATAATATATATTTACTTATACAAATATAGGTATGAATGTATGTGTACAAGTATATAATATTTGTGTACACCTGCCCCTTTTTCGTCTGTCTAAGTGTCCTGTGCTATCTGTAGATCGGCTGATAGAGATCGCTACAGCGATAAGATCATCTTACTTACATTGAATGTTACTGAATATTTACTAATATTTTGTGACCTTTTCTGGTGTGCAATAAAAAGTATTGTGTTGTACATTATTTGTAAAATTCTTCATCGTGAGTGCAGACCCGTGCCCAGCAGTGGGACTATATGAATTGCAATGATGACGCAGTTACAACAAATCGCGGTTTTGTTTTGAGAGCAAAAACACTATCATCTTAGTCAGTCAGACAAAAAAAAATTTTTCCATATGAATCCAAACACTAAAAGTACTGAAACATTTTCATTGTTCTCATCCAGAAGTGCTTAATAATTGTAATCGAAATTTAAAAAAGTCGTACCCAAGTTCATACTACTTTATATTTCACTAGCAACCCGTCGCGATATCGTTCGGGTTCATTAATTAATAATTATATACATACACTTCATATGTATAACCGGAATCGTGTACCTTTCAAATGGTAAAATAATTTTACAAATAGATGCTGTAAATTCGAAAATTACTTTCCACATATACACAAACTCACAAAATCACGTTCTCCCATTATTGTATTATTATCTGTTATTTTTAAGCCTGAAAATGAAATTATCGTAAAATTAAAACGTATACAGCTTTATCTTGTACTTAAACATCAAAATTCAACAGACAAATCCGGCGAGACAAATTAAAATCTAAAATTGGAGCGTTTTCCCATCATCGACCCAGTTTTCCGTGCGATAATTTTGGATCATAAGTGTCCGAGGTTATTTAAAGCTAATTTATATTGCGTATTGGTCAATCCAATCGAGTTATCCAAATGAAACGGGTGTTGATTGAAACTTCATGAAACGTCTAGGTTACCAACTCTAAAATTATTTCTAAAACCTTTTTGTAGCATGTCATTTAAATTAAATAACTAAAATTAATTTGCTTCATATGAATTTTAAATTTTCCAGTGGCGAAATAAATAGTCAGCAGCTTAATATTCTCGAAGCTCTCAACAAAAACGCTAGGATCCTAAATACAGGTTATTTAATTAAATTAGCAGGAGTGTAATCTGCAAAATCAGTGATTTTTGTCTATGACGTTCGAGAATTACATGTTATAGTTTACAGTTAACGTGTTTGACAAGATATATCTATCACTGTCAAATTACTAGCTAGTACCTACTTGTGAAATACACAACGATATAATAGTGAATACATATTTAAATAACGTACCTCGTGAAAAAGTATGCCGCTAATATAGATAACCATACGTCGTTCTCTAAGACCGTTAAAAATTTGAATAAAGATGTTGGCGTCCTTGGCAGTTTCATTAATATTGTGATTCCGACCAAGTCATAGTACGGCACAGTGAAATCTACGACGTTTTCTCTCTCGGCCATCACAGATAACGAAGTCAAACCTATATCCGCTTTTTTATCAATAAGCTCCTTAATAATGCCGTTCCAATTCCCATTTTCGTCCAAATTACCAAAATTCCCGTCGGGAACCAACGATATTTCATAATCAAACTTAACGATTTGACGTATTTCTTCAATGAGATCGATACAGTAACCTCTGAAGCCTTTGGGTGCCTCCTCGTCTCTTATAATGAACGGTTGTTGCTGCAAAACATTCATCGTATATTTCAACAGAAACATCAATGTACATAAAATGTAATAAAAAATTAATATAACTCGGTAATTTTAAGAAATTGTAGCTATTAAGAGTTCATATTAACTGAAATGTTTACTCAAGTGGTATAGAGGAATTTTTATCAGATTTTAAACAATAACAGAGTTCGTTTACCCACCTCGACCGTAACGACTCGGTACACAAGCTGCGCCGAGTAGTCGCTCATGTTATCGGGGTCGGTCAACGATAAAGGATTGGATAAACCAGCTCTCCAAGACCCCAACAAACGGCTGCCGATGGAGGCTCCGTCTTTTACAGTAACCGCTGCTACGTCTGTGCTGAACTCTATATAACTCCTTCCATTCATTGGATCGTCCTCAGGGATGTAGAACGGAGCGTAAGTTGGAGTTTCTTTCACCTATGTACACCCGTATATTTCATATGGTGAACACATTTGTTATATTTTAAATGTATTTAAAGTAAAATCTTAACACAATATTAATATCGAGTCGATGACACAGAACGGTTTCAATGGAATTGTACCAGAATACCTAAATTTAAAATACATTCCACATGTTTTGGCAAGTGTTAAAGCTACCTGTTGAGTGATGAGTAATCGCGTATTGTATTTTACGAATCATTGTAGAACTCACCGCTTGAAACGCAGTTTTAAGGTCCAAAGTCCTGTTGGGGGTATTCTTACCGTCATAATCATCGCAAGTGATATACTTCATGTCTATTGGCCACTTGCCAGAATCCAGCAGCAATCTGGAAATTCATATAGCGTAACATTCACGGAATAAACCAGGTTATAATTAGATGATCTAAATTACGAGGTGGCGTATTAGAACATTATAAATAAGTGCACTAGAGCCACTAATAGAGGTAATTACTTTATGGCTAAGAACGTCCTCAATGATAGGTCGAAGTAAAAAGCCGATGTGATTTCTGGTTCCCCGTTCATGCTGTAAGTTGTTTTAATTTTTCCCAGACGATCTCTGCTCTTCGCATCAGGCGTCGGTCTCATATAAACGACGGTGGCGTCTTTGCAACCGCAACTTATATCTCCCTTATCCAAAGAGAGTGCAAACCAAGCAGTTTTTCTGCCAAAATACTGATTTTCATCGGCGGCATCCAACACATTCTTTATGGTTCTTAAATTGCCGACGACGAAAAAGTTTACTATATCCAGTTCCCTGAGACTTCTCAGTTGCATTTTAATTTCGTCTTTACTGTAACTCTTCACGGGCGTTATTACGTGACGCGTAGGAATATTTTGCAGCAGTGATTTATACTTGTGATCCATTACTGCAAAGTGAGTATCATAAATAACGTAAATAATTTGCAAAAACTGACTAATTGTTATTTAAGCGTGCGTTATTTAACCATTGTTAATTGTTATTTAACCATTGGCGTTACCGACCGAAGTGTTCGTCGAAAATAATCGCAGCATTGGTGATGTCCTGTTTAGTGACGATCGCTCTGATAGCCTCCGGGAGAATATCGGCAGGAGGCATGACTTGCAGAAGGAACTTCGTTTGGTTGGCATTGAGAGAGCGCCACTGGCGTAAGTCGCCCGCTTGGCCGAATGACCCAGAAATAGTCGGCAAGGCCAATGCTGCTGAAAATGACTTTATGGTTTCGGAGCCGACTCCGGTCATTGTAAAATCGAGTACAACGTGTGGAGCTTTTTTAGCCGTTAACATGTCATTGTACTTTCTACAAACTGAAACGTAATTATATAGTTAATAAACGCTACATAAAACTGTCAGTTAAATAACTTATTTACTATGGTACCTAAATTAACAGGTTAGTACAAAAAAAAATAATGAAAAATTCCTCCATGGTCATAAAAAGAATACGTAAGAACTGTGTCAGAATAAAGTGAATCAGACCTGTAACCACGTTATTTTGGTCTGATTAATATTACCATTTTCCAGAAATGCTTTCGCATCAGTACGATTTCCTACAACCACAACAGGGTCCACAGCAAGCCCCAAGCTAGGATTTCGTCTCACATACTCCTTCGCCACTTCAAAGGATCTTTCAGCCAACGCATTATTCTCCTCGTTTACCAATACTAAAAAGGAAAAATTGTTGAGAAAAAACTGTCACGTATTTTTTACGGTGGGTACTTGTACCTTCATACTTACAAATGTTGATATTTTGGGTTGTTTGAGTAATCGATAAGCCTGTCAGCGACAATACAAACTGAACGAAGAGTAAGAACCTCATATCTATATCAGTGAACTCGGAATATTTCAGCGTTTATCGTTCAGCGGCCATCTATTCAAAGCACACCGACGTTGTGGCGATAGCGACTCATCAGACGTGCTGTTTACCGTCTCGTATCCAAGGTGATGTGCGGCCTTGGCCCACCCTCGGTCACATCGAATTAACGTATTAACGTGTCGTGAGTACACGAACAACCCAATAAGCAATTATTTATGATGTATATTCTGGAAACATCCACCGCCTTTGATGTACTCAAAGCTAACGATAGGTATACGAGTATGTTAAAAAGTAATTTCCAACTAAACGATTAGAAAAAATGATGAATTGAAAAACGCCAATGATAGGAAATGTATGATAATGAATAAAGTATAAAAACAATATTGTTTGGACTATTTTATTGCCAAAAACGTTTTACAAACACTGAACTCCACGACTGAGTAGTGTTAAAACTGTACATACTACTAAACACTAATACTAATAAAGTACTTTTCGAATCAATTTGAAAAAGTTAAGAGTCAAGTAATTAGAAAAAGTTAGTCAAAATCTTATAATCATCCCTCACTCAGAACACAAGTGTTAAGTTTCATACTGAAGATTCGGATCCACGAGGATTTTCTTACAATCGACGTTTGTAATCTATCATATTTAAATAAGGAAAATAAATTAGAAAAAATATGGATAAGAAAAATAGAAGTCCCAGAGAATTACAAATAGCACACGCAGAATTAGTATGTCAATATGAACTATCATCTTATTTGTCAACTTTGAACTTTAAATTTCAATCTTAAAATTAGTGTTACAATGTGAACTCTCTCGGTGAGAACAAACGCTGTAGTATCTAAAAGCGTTTACCAACTTCAGAAGGCTTACGCGTTCACAATGCAATTCGTAAAGTCAAAGGAATGTTTAAATGGTTAAGTAATATTGCCTATGAAATATATAAATGTGCGACATTTAATGCTAACTTAAATTTTAATTTACAACTGAAATAATTATCTAAACACTTTAATTAATCTTAGTTTACCTAAAAAATCTTGTATTTGGAAGCTGTCACATAAATCGCGTCGTTCACAGAACGGATCATGAATCGATTTTCACCTGGGTGAATTACTTTGGCAGTACTCTACTGGCGGAATTATTGGATACCGATACATGTTACACCAATTCGATAACCCATCTACAAGTATATAGCTGAAATAGACACCAATACACTATAGACAGCATTAAACACCAAATCCAACTTGCATGTGATCAGTTCACTGCGATGCACATCTCAGATGTGACTGACAGTTACATTAAATTTACACTTTACAGGTACTTCTCAGGTAAGTTGAATACATAATGTATTATAAACCTAAATTTAGAGGTCCCAATAGAGCCCAACTCTTACAAAATTGTAATATTGTCATATAAAAACTATGGTTTTGGCAGTATTGAAAAGTGTATATAAAAATGGGATATGTTTTGGGGAGTTGAACCCTAATGAACATGGATGCATTGCAGTAAACCAAGCTGATAGTGAAGAGGCCTAGGCTGCAGTTTCTTCAGCCTCCGCTGGTGCTTCGTCTGCTACCTTGGCCTTTTTCTCGACTGCCTTTTCCTCAACATCACCATTATCTGCTGCAGCTGATTTCCTCTTCACAGCTGACTTTTCTGAAATAGTAACCCAGAAAGTAAAATATTATGTGGATAATGATCTTTATAATACTTGCAAAATTATAAAACAAATCTAATGAATGTGTATAAGAAATAACCTAGGTATCTAAAACATTAATTTAATTTAATTAATCCCACTATATATTTTCCTGTTTGAAATAGCATAATAAAATTTTAATCTACATTAGCTTTAACATATCATGGCACTAACCTATGACATCTCCATTCTCACTGGCGTCATTGCTCTCTTCTTCATCTTTACTGTCTCCATTCTCAGCGGCAGTATCTTCTTCTGCAGCATCAACGTCTTCATCGCCATTTTCTTCTTTGCCATTCGTCTCTGGAGCCTCAGCGACTTTCTTAGGTGGCGACTTCTTCACTGGCGATTCCTTCGCCTCAGTTGAGGTAACTTCTTCGGTAGCGGTGGTTTCCCTGTAATTAAAATTACAAAAGTCGGTTTTGATAGTTATTCTGTTATGAAATTGTGAGTTAGAAAGAAAAAGTCTCGTCAATTCTGAATTTTATTTGGCCATATTGGTGCAGTCTAGAATATTCCCCCAATCCCATGCTAGCAGAATAGGGTGTCATAAGGGTAGGGTACCGCATAAGGATTATATTATAAACTAGCAAATGCCCTCCCTTCGCTTCGGTAAAACTATCTTAAGCATCTGCATTTTTCTGGATTAATTTACAACTTTTTTATTTATGGACGGATTACAATGAAACAAACTTTAAGTATTAAGTGACGCATATTGCAATATATTAGTGAAAACCAGAACGGAATCGGTTAAGCCCTTTCTGAGATCAGCGGGAACAAACGCACAGACAGACAAAAATTCTAACAACTATTGTTATGGGTTCTATTGCGTTAATAAAGACCCGTAATAATGTTTTTTCACATATATCATTCATGGACAGAAAGCGATCAGTTAGAATTTTACTATTAGTATATAAAGATATCATTATGTCATTAATATCATTTCTAGTATTATTATCTTCTCGTGAAGCTTGTCTGGCTAGCTACCACCATCCTGCTTGAGTCGGCCGCCAAACGACTCGTGTTCCGGACTGGGGGCTTGAGAGTCAGTACCTTCTTACTTTCTCGGCCGACAACGCATTAGGGATGCCTTTGGTATGACCCATGTCTATAGGCGACAGTGACCACTTACCTCCAGGTGGCTCGCCCGCACGTTTGTGGACTATGCACATAAAAGAATAATAAAATTTTACTAAAGATATTGTTTATTTGTAAACAAATTAACATCGATACGATTTCAGTAGTTTTAATTTGTTATCTACAACCACCAAAAAACTACTGGTTGGTGAAATGGTTCATTGACCTCATCAAAGAACAACTGTTTTATTTGAAGTAAAAGTTATATTGTTTCACTTTGCTACGTTTGCAGAAGAGCATAATCGTAACGTAAACAATTAATTTACATCCTACATTAATTATGCATGTAACCTTTAACGCGATTGCAACGAAAATCCTTGTTATGTAGGTAACCGACGTCATAAAGCATAACATTGAATCTCACGTTTCAACTGTTTATCCTCTTACTTCCAGTTATAAGTTACATACCTGACGATGCTGTTCACATGTAATATATCAAGAATAACCACTACCTAATGTACAGTACCCATGTAGTTTATGTTTAAAAATTTGTTAACGTGTAAAAATGAACCGTACGCCATAGTCACTACGGACAAAATCATATTTCGTAGTTACCAAACAAGAGCGTGCTCAGCGTTCTAGTTAGCAATAACTGCAGGTGGGTACTACAGCGAACAAGTGAGACTATAGAAAAGGAACTGAGGCGGAACAAAAACAAACTGTTGTCGTTGCGTAAGGTTGAATATGGGAAAGTATGTTGTGAGGAAATCGATCACAAGTACCACTGAATAAATACGTTACTCGCTCCAGTAGATCGCCTCAAGAAGCGAACTCGAAAGTTTTAAAAATAACTAATGACAACACGCGGCCCTCGCGATAACGTAACCGTCGCTACGCCGATACGAGTTGCAAAACTTCGAGTCGCAGCGAATTTGAAACGAGCGCGCGCTGGTGACGCTACCGCGCCGGCACGCCGCGCAGCCAGCGCCATCTTGATTCTTGAACAAGCGGCCCGCGCCCGCCAGCGTGCTTTCAATTTCCTCTTCACAAATCACATCTGGACTGTTTAAAACGGCTCCGACATAAGCGAGACGTATTCGCTTACAATTAAAACACGACGCACTAACCCCCCTTAACATATCAACTAAGTAATTACACGCCAAGCGGGGTAAGTACTTTCCCGCGTGTAATCTGTCGGCATCTATAGTATATCAATAACCTTCATGAAGCTAATAATACACATATTGACCCTAATAAAGTAAAACCGACCTATGGATAGGTTAATCGATGTCACAAAACTTCATTACATTGATAAAACCGCGTAAAACATAATAAAGGTAGCCATTTTGATTACGTTTGCGAAGCCGCCAAAACTATTAAACTACGAAATAATTGACAATGTCAAATTAACTTAAAAAACTTACTTGTTTGCAACTGCTGCGTCTGCCATTGTTATAGTTATTTCAAAGGGAACTCGAAATTACAATGTAATTTTCACTGCACGTGCTACGCACTACTAAATATGCTGTTCACTGCACAAACACCAGCGACCAAATGAAGGAGGAAGATAGAAGAAAACATGGTCGGACCGTTTCGCGGTATTGCGCGTTAGCGATGAAGTTTGCGCGGCAACTTCACAAAGCCAAATAACCCTATTGAAATTGCGTACGTGTAAAAGAGATAGATACAAGTTCACATTCATCTTGAAACAACCTTGAATTTCTATATGAGGCGGCAGGGAATAATCTACCTTGCTCTGTCCTGTTTCAAAACATAATCGTTAAAAAACGTTCAACGGGCAGGAAATACCAAACGAAATGAGTTTTTCTGTTATTATTTCATTATAAGTTCTATTTTTTTTATATCTTTGATGAGCCACACAAATTTTCTTATAATTAGTGATATTATTGATCCATGCTCATAGTTTATTATATAATGTTTACATGTAAGAAGGAAATAGCGCAAAATAATAAATACCTAATGTAGAAATGTTGTATGTATAAATGTAATATTAAATCCTAGTAAACTTTACTTACTAAGAAGATAAAATAAGGAGGTTGGTATGTTCATATGTGGACATATTAAAACATGCCTATGTTATCTAGACAGGTTCTTTTCGGCAGGTGCCTTCATCGTACGTGTTTAAAAATCTGCCAAAATTTTGCATATAAAAAAACAAGAAACAATTTATCTAATATTTGTAATAATATAAAGAAATACGTATTATAGAAATCGAAGCACCTTCACATCGGAAAAAGCAGTTACAAAATGATGTACCTTGTTAGGTACTGACGCAAAATGTTGTTTTATCGAAATAAACTTTTTTCATGAAGTAAGAATTATTCAAGATATGCGCGTGATTTTTGGAGTTCATTGCCCTATTGTCTGTCACAAAATTTTCAACTTCGGGTTTATTCGCACCGTCCACATTAAATTAGTCACTCGAAGATAAAAATATGTGTAATCAGGCGCTATGATGTTTTTATTATCAATTATTGTTATTAAGTGAATATTGGGTTAAAATAAAGTAAATTTACTATGCGCACGAGTTTATTTTCCGCTAATAAATATGATTTTGCTTCACCTCTCGAGCCAGAAAACCATCAAGCCTAAGCTGAGTTGTGAACATTTGCGGTCCTTGACACGTTGCTTAGCAGTTCAGAACGTTATGCCACTGCGATAAGGTGTAGAACATTATTTAGATCGCATAAATAACGCTGCGCGGGTATAGGTCGTTGGCTTTTGAAAGAAATCTTGGCACTAGGTGGAGATTTCGTCAGAATATCAATTCGTTAACCAGAACAAAAGTTGCTTGGTTATGTCTTTGACTTTGGCACATTCAATGCTACCCCGATTCTACCAAATACGCAAAATCCTCAAACGAAAAAATAATATAGAATACATCCAATCGGTACCTCCTTTCCTATAAAGCACAAATTAAACTGAAAACGGACAAAATAACAAACTATACTTTTATGCCTATATGTTGCAGCCTCATTCAGAATGCAATTGATTGAATAGTGGAGTTAAAAAGAGTATTTGAAGCAGATATTTTACAGATTTTTCTACAATAAAATATCAATATACCAAGTTAGATGTATTTACTAACCATCTATACACATCACATTTTGGCGGCCCGCTTTCTTTGTGCGCCATACGTGATCCACTTGGTAAATTACCTGGTAAATTATTTTATTCTAAATTCATATAACTAATAATTTATTACCAACGAGGCGTGTGCAACCCGTGTTGCTATGGGTGGTCACAAACAAGGTTATGTATACGAAACAATGACGTTATAAGGCAGCACAGACGAAGAAACGTGTAGTAGGTAAAATAAATAATTATATAATTTCATATTTTACTTAATACGACAACTGCGATTTTATAGTCTATGCATCATTTACTCAATTTAGTGGTGAGTGATCTCCTATAAACATCTCTAACTAAATACCACATTCTTGTTTTAAGTCATCAATAAATAAATGAGATGGAATATTTAAAACTGTACACCAATAATTGTTTGCTCCTGTGATCGACAATGCAGTGCGCGTTAGACATCGTATACGGTAACAAAGTAAAATAAAAGTTATTAATAATCTTTATGGTGTTGTCAAGATCGAATTATAGACGTTAATATGCTAGGACATATTACAATGCGTGTAAGTTAATCTGTGTAGTGGAATGATATCGTAATCTGTGTCTTAGTCCCGAAAAAGCGGCAACCCTTATAGGCAGAGTCCGCGAATTTAAAATTCTTACAAGGATAAAATACAAAATGTTGTGATTTGTATTCGAAAACATTAACAGTTTCATATTTAATCTATATAATAATTATCGTAAACATGTTTACAACGGATGACTGACTCACAGAAATCAGTCAGTAAAGTAGAGATGGAATATTTCGTTTCATTTATGGGAGTTACATAGTAAAGTTAGACAAACAAGCAGATGATCGATATGAAGAGGCATCACCGATGCACTGTTGGCTAAGATTAAAGCCAGGGCTCTATTTGGTAATTACATCTTCGATACTGCAAAATTAACATTATGTTACTGTCTTTCCGTGAAGCCTGCTTGACTAGACACCACCCTCCTGATTGAGTCAGCCGCCAAACGACTCGTCGTATTCCGGCTGGGGGTATGAGAGCGCCAGTACTTTCTTTCTTACCTTCTTCCAATTTCCTGATCGACAACGCATCAGTAATATCTTTGGTCTTGCTGATGTGATGTGAAAGTTTTTAATTTTTTAATTTTATTTAATAATTTTGAACGCACAATAAACTTACAGGATGCAAAATATACATGTAAAATGTATACAAGGGCGCTATATATTTTGTCCCAATCTTGATAATTTTTAGCTCAGATATTGATTTTAGATTCTTAGGTAAATAAACATATCAACGAGTACTTATAATTTTATCCTTGTATACCCTGTATTACGAGTACGACAGAAAGACAGACATGCAATTACAAAATAAAAAAAATCAAAACCCGACACCAAAATTTGTAGATGAAAATCGAATTCAGAATTTTCACAGCACATGCTGGGTTGAAGTATAGGGTTGTCAAATAGCTAATTGGAAAATTTAAATTCTGATGCCTGTGAAAATATTAGCGAGTCTGTACTAAAAATATAGAGAGCACGAATTTTATGTTTGTGTGTATATGGAGGGTAGTCTCTGGAACCACGCTACAGTGGTTTTTTGAAAAAATATTTTACCATTTGAACAGTAAGTAGTAAGGGTAAAGTTTGAAGGTACAGGGTATTATTTTGGATGGCCGTAGACTATTGTTATGTATATTTAACTAAAGAACGGCTTACTCACATCGTTGTTTAGTCACAATGTAAGCAGTAATATACCTATAGTTAAATATACAGACACTCGCTAATCATTCAGTATTAATATCCTTTATTTTTTATTTTTATACTATATTTAGAGTTCAGTATGGAATTATGGATTATACCAAATTAGTATGTACCTATTAATATACATCATTTTTCAACTCGAAGTCGCGCCAGCCGTATGTATTTTCATCATCGACCATAATATTGTAACTAAATGGCAGGTGGCGTGGCACGCGGTCACTGTTTGTGGTTTGAGCGCAAGAATAGATAAGAATAGAAGTGAAACCTTAGAACCTATTTATTTTTATGGATAGGTTCTAGTTTCCGCGTAACGACCCAAGAATGCCCATGATTGCAGCTTTTTAGGTTATACATATTATCGGAGAATTATAGAAAGGCTGAAAAGAATACAGCAACAGACTGTAAGTATTACAATATAGAGAAGCAAAACAATAAGTAAAGGTATTAAGAGACAGACAACATATGGTGTTGCAGTACCCAGTTAACGGCGAAAATTTACGCACTCGATCTATATGCTTTTTAAATCGGTTTATTAAAAAAAATAAGTGGATGCAACGGCAGTTTTTCGTATCAAGCTTCTTTACCTATGCGTTTTACGTGTACTGACATTAAGAAAGCTTTATCAATTTAAATTATTAATTTAAAAGATCTGCTGGATGGAAGCCAGATGCTGTTGAAATGTTTTTCGTTGCCCTTCTACCAATCTCCCTATTCTAATAGCTACAAAAACTGACTATTTACCTTATATATGAGGAACATATTTGACATATTCACATCGTTCACACGTTTGTAACCAATCACTTAATCACAGATCATTGATTGTAAAATTTAATGTTGCCGGCTGTTTCCGTCGAAGATTCACAAAACTTTGTCATAATGTTATCATTATAAACTAATATAACTAAACGAAATATAACATAAGTAGAACAGGTTATTTTGCTAAATATAACATAGTTACAATAGATTTCAAGTGATTTGTCTTTAAGGGGCAAGTTTATTGGTCAATATTTTGTGCTACAGCCTCTTCACGCAAAACTACGAAAATTTGTAAGCTTTCATTTAGCAGAATCTCTAAGTATTGTTTTTTTTTGATGTTATTACTTTGAGTACTCCGAAATGGATCCGATGGTATGTAATTCTCGATTAACGTGAAACTATAAAGTATTATTGAGACCTTGAAAGTTCTGGTGTGCGAATTCAATTCTATATTTATTTATTCTTAGGTGTGGGTCTAGAAAGAGATGTTAGATGCATCGTACTCGTTCGCTCTATACATTTATCTCTTTCATTCAAGAAGGACGGAGAGAAATGAATTTTGCTGTTCTTAGTAATTGCCACTTTATAACCTTTTGTATAGTTAGATACGGCATTATGTGAAATCAGCGATTTGCACATAATGTCTACTTAATTAGGTGACGTATAATGTGAACTAATTCTGACCATATTGAAACAATAGGCACGCACGCATGTCACTGTACAAATATAATAAAATATTTAAATAGCTTCAACTATTCTTTTCAAATTATATTGAGGTGCACTCGCAAAACGTTATGAGAACTGTTTCTTAGCAGAATTTATTGTAATTTTATATTTTCACGAATGAAACTGAAAAAAATTAAATTATCAAGTTATTAATATTATTACTGATATTATTATCTTTCCGCGAAGCCTGCCTGGCTAGCTACCACCCTCCTGCTTGTCAGCCGGCAAACGATTAATCGTGTTCCGGGGCTGGGGCTTGAGAGCCAGTACTTTTATTCTTGCCTCTTCTCATATCCTCGCCGACAACGCATCAGTGATACCCTTGGTCTTGCTGATGTCCATGGGCGACGGTGACCACTTACAATCAGGTGGCTCGTCTGCTCGTTTGTCCGTATAAAAAAAAACTTATTCCACTCTGAAATTATTATAATATTAATTATTCAATCAGTTGGGTAAGCCAAGGAAAATATATACATAGTAAACGATTCGATGAACAGCACTACTTGACGTAGTACTTGCCGTGGGATTGGTTAAATATGTCACATTGCAGAGTTACCGCGTGAATTTCTGTTCTTCTGTACTATGACTTCGGGTTCTCCTTAAAAGTGTGGAATTGAGCCAGTCATAAGGCTACAGCCATGTTTGTGTATTTATATACAAAATGTTAGAAATCACAGGCGAGATATTACTATGGCCATTCATTTTTACTGGTTTGTACCTACTAGTATGGATATGGCCAAACTATCGTTGGTTAGTGTTCCAGTACAGACTTCACTGAAACAGCGTCAATGCGCGGTTTTCTTACCCTGTTTCTCGATATACAAATCTACGAATGTTATAAATAATATCAAATTAAGAAGTGCTCTGAATAAAATTTGGCTCACGGCCGGTTTCCATAACCTACGAATCCCTAAATGCTGGTTAACAGTCCTTTATTTTCTATACTTATTTATACTTTGTAAGCAACAGACTTGCAAGTAGATTTGTATTGTTTTGACGGTTACAATGGCATCAGATTAACCTTCTCTTCGGTTTTTTCTTTTTAGAAATACACATATATATAACAAATAAATAAAACAACATATTTTTACTACTGTTCTAGTAACCCACGCCCCTTCTCGTCGGGAGCTCGATTCTTGGGATTAGAATTTTTCACTGCACACGAAACAATTGCTAAGCGAATTTGTCAGGCGTTCTGGTAAATTTTCATCATTACCTTTATTCTACATCTGCCTAGTGTCACATCATGTCGGCTATATATTGTTAAAAACGGCATAAAACTCTTTGTAAGATACACAGAGAGCTTGTAATCCAATCGGGCGCTGGCTTATTATTTGAATGTCGTAATTTATCACAAGTGGAAACATGTAAACGCTGGGTTTTTGGTTACGTTGAGCCACACGCTGCTTATATTGATGTTGGGTAATCTTAACATTTCATATACATATAATTTGAACCTGTTTGAAGTAACATATTATTAATATAGGTATACAATTTAAATATTACATTTGAACAGCGTCTTAATTGTTTCACTTTATAAGAGAAGCAACCGATGCCGCGATGAAAAAAAATATTAATTAGGTACAATACAAACGATTGTGATGGTTGTTACTGACAGAGCGTTTTTTTTGTTGACTATTGTCTTTTTAACAAATTCTGGTACCTAATACGTTCAATCACCTTTGCATGATGCACATAAAAAAACAATAAATAACAAAATATTTGAGTGAGGAAACGTCTCTAAATAATCAAATAATTGTATAATATACAGACAATGTGATTACAATTGCACTAGTCACACTAGATATGATTTTCCACTTCGCGATACGTCAGGATCACACGAATTGTTAGATTACTCCACGACAACGTAACAGGGAACTCCCGTGCAAAATGGCAGGCGTCTCAACCGTGAACAGTTGCAGCAGACGAAACGAAACAAAACACAAAATATAGTTATTATTGAGTAGATAGTAACGGAAGTTTTGCTTCGATTTGTTTTTACATAGGTTTATAGAATCTGCGATACTCGTTCGTCTGAGCGAGCTTAGTCTTCACCCCAACAATCAGCTCAGCGGTAATATACGCAGACTAGCCAAGTTACGGCCGTCCGGACATCGTGTATTTACGCTATAGTGTCGTTGTCTGTAACAATAATTTCTTTTAGAGATGCTTACTGAAAATATAGTGAAACTAATGACTTGGTTGACGTAGCATGTGAGATACAACTCTCTAAGTTTTTTTTGTACCTTATGTTTACGTTATATTTAAGTTAACCGCCCTTATCTATAACGATTATCCGCACCTATTATCATATTATGCATTACCTACCTATTATGCATATAATAAAATTCTAGCTGATCGCTTTCTGTACATGAACGTTATATGAGAAAAACTACTATTAGGGGCTTTTATTTACGATGTATAACCCAAAACAATAGTTATCCGAATTTTTGTCTGTTTGTCTATGCGTTTGTTTGCGCTGATCTCAGAAACGGCTTAAAAGATTTTGTTTTGGTTTTCACTTATGCATTACATTAAGCATCACTTAACATTTAAAGTTTGTTTCATTGCAATCCGTCCATAAATAAAAAAAGTTACAAATTAATTAAATATATTGGAGGTACTATTTCTTACCGTAAGGCGTAGTTTTTCTCAAGCAAAGCGAGGGCAGTTTGCTAGAGTAGAATACAATTAATTAATTCAAAGCAATCGTCGTAATTGTAATGAAGCAGGTACATAACCGTTCATTTAAATTTTAATTAAGTTGATCAGTTACCTACCTATTATTAAACTGCATATTAATATACTAAAATGTTACGAAATTAATTACGTAAGATAAATGTTATGACGTACGAAATTTTTTTTTAATTGCAGATACGTTAAACGTTTTATTTAGCATCGTTTTCATAAATTTAACAAACTGCAGGACGGACTTGGCTGGCGGAGTGGCTCGCAGAAGCACCCTCGGTCAACTGTGACGTAATTCTATCAATCTCTTTTATATAGATAGGTAGATAAGATTCTCTTTGTCGTAATAAAGTACTAAAGCTAGCTAAACTAAAAAGTAAACAGGTGCGACAGTACTATGTTCTTGGTGAACGGAGACGAGAGTAAAAAGGTAAAAGGCCGTTCTGTTATAATAATGCACAATATCAATGGCATAGTTGTTCATCGTGTGATTAAAATTAAAATATCACAACACTACAAA
>DWPT01002019.1:0-17079 GCA_018251895.1 Agathymus mariae mariae | reverse complement strand
AATTGGGTAAAGTTACAATTACAACAATTATTTGCGTAGTTTTAACTTTATAGGTGGATGTAATATTAGTTTTGTAATTTACAATTTTACATTTTGTTGTCTCAGCTTTTAAGTTGATAAAATATTTGTTATTGAATGTTGTTTAACACTTGGATTAGTAAGCAACGCTCGTTTCACTTTGTAAAAATAGCGCGTCAACAAATGCATTTTCCGGAATGGAAAGTATAAAAGATTATGTTCCATAATAAAAGTTACAAATGTTTCAAGAATCTTCCCAATTTGTTCAGTGATTTTGTTATTAAGACTGACAGACAGACAAACAAAAGTTTAAAAAATATGACATGGCTTCTTAAGACGATAATGAAAAGAATCAAGATTAAAATTTCTAGAAATTATTTGATGAGTGTTTCGCAAAAGCACTGGTAGACTTTGTAGTAATAGTAGTAAATTTGAACTAATTTTTCAAATTAATTATCACTTGCTTTGGTGAAGGAAAACATCGTGAGGCAACCTACATACCTAAAGATTCTCCATAACATCCTCCAGGATTTGAGATGTTTGCAAATCCGCACTTGGCCGGCGTGGTCCACCACGACTTATGGCCTAAACCAAGCAGCAAGTAATATTTATAATTGAAACGAATGAATAAATTTTCTTAAGGCTTTCCAGACATTCTAAAGACTAAGTCAATGACGCCAATATCGTATTACAATCACAAGTGGCTACTGGTCCTTTTCTGTTAGCCAGGATTTACAGTTTCAATCAGTATACTTGATGGTATCAGGCGTTACTTTGCGATAATTCCATGTTATTAAATTAGTATTCATTTACTTTGCAACCATCCGCAAGCACAATGTGTGATGGTATATACTAATATACACTATCTTCTATATACTTTGCGGCTAAGACTCCTAGAGTCTGCTTACCCTGTGGATGCTCTGTTTCGGAGCGAAACACGTGCAGGTGGCGGTATGTATGTTGAATATAAATCCCTCGCCTCTTTCTTGACCAGTAACACGTTGGTGATGCCGTTAGTGTTACAAAAACCATCATTATAGTCATCTGCAAGTTTGCCGGCTTAAACAAAAAAATTGTAAGGATAAGAATCTATCTCTTGCGAATACGAAAATTCCCGTGTAAATTGTTTTCCTATAACCATTATCACACCAACAGTTGGACTTTTGAACGGAAAATTGAATCAAATACCTTGCCCGCGTCGGTGCTCCCGTCCGATTGTAAAGTCTATTTACTCGTGATTTTAATTGGGGGACTACAAATCAAGAGTATAGGCGTTTATTAGTAGTTAGTTGACTCCAACGTCTAAGTCTACATCGCTATTTACCATCAATTGAGGTTGTAGTTAAGAATTAACTTATCTCTGCACTAGAACTATTATAGGGCCGACATTGTATGAATGTGCAGCAGCCAACACTTCACTTTTTGTCATGCTATTATGAATGTGAGTGTGGGCATTCACGGCAGCTTATTCATTTGTTCTGGTTGGGTGTGTTTCCTGTTCAGGATAATTTAACGTGATATGAAAGTTTGTTATCGGCAATAATGGAAAAATAAATTTGTTTTATTTTGTCTCTCTGTTGCCCTGGTTAATTACTGAACAAATTTAGATGATCCTAGTGAAATTTAAAACTTATTCCCGGATATAATGTAGGATACTATTCATCCCGGGAAATAGACCCACAAATTCCTGTTAATAAAAAAAATAATAAAATGAATAATAATAATTTGTAATGAGTGTATTAAACAAAATCTTTATTGCTTATAACTAAAACAACAACATGGGGCATACATGATATTTACTAATATATAGAAATATTATAAAGAGTGAGTGTGAATTTCAGAAGTGTTTATGTATAAGGGGGGTAATCTCTAGAACCACGGCACCTACTTGAAACATATTTTTACCATTTGAAAGATACATTATTCTGGTTGGACATAGAGTATGTATTATATTAACTTAGTTTTATACTATTTAGAGATTAGTATGAATTACAGCTACCTATATCAACTACGATAGATAATTTCTCAAACCGAATAAAGTTGGCTCAGACCGATAACAGTGTAAAAAAATGATAGCTTCCAGTTTCTGTCGCGAATGCTATTTTTAAACGTAAGGCGTAAATTTTCTGAAATACTTAAACCCTAAGAAAGTAAAAAAAATCGTAATGTATGCGGAACGTCTTCAAATATTATCAAGTAATGTTAGGTATATAATACAGAACCCTATCCAAATGACAACGTTTTGGAGAATTTTGGAAATTAAATTTTATACGAAGTTTGTTCTTTCCAAACACTGTAAACTATCGATTTAACGAATCCCTACCGTGAGTGGTCACGGAAAAGGTAGCAGTAAAAACTTTAACTATAATAAATGTTCTCCATAAGAAAGCTTTTCACGTGAAGTTTTAGTTTACACTATAGCATTTCCGCCATTCTAATAAATAATAATAAACGTTTACACACTCACACCCCCGCACTAGGACTCCTTGTGTTGCGGGTGGCGTGGACATACACAAAAATACACACCCATGACCCGAGAACAAACATTTATCTGCCACGTAAATATGTACCCCCTTGACCCCTCGCTCGGCGGGCAGGGTCACTACCAACTGGGCTATGGGGTCGTCAATTCTAACGAAATTTTAAAATTTGAATTCTAAAATTTGGTACAATCAGTTAAGACCTAGGCTTTCCTAGAAAAACTATAAAAGAAGAAACAAGCTTTATATCTTAAGAAAATTATCAAAGTATTTAAAATAAAATTGTATTATGACACAACAGCTAATATCATGATTTCTTTGAAGAAATATCTAAACGAGACTACGCCTGAGTTTATAAGGCGGATACTACCATTTTGTGTACTATAAAAATTTATTCAATATAAGCAGCTGTACCCCACATCAAATATTTAACGGTTTCCTTTAATTACATTTACGAATATAAAAAGTATGAAAAATATATATCTTATGGCATTGTGAAGACGAAGAAAAAACCTGCTAATAATTCTCGCCCAATGTTATATAAATTTCGTGCACGCCGATTTACAGAGTTCTGTGAACTAGAAACATTAATTATACACAATAGTCGCTCGAAGCACCCTAAACAGTACAATCCAACTGCCCAGAAGCAGCTGAGTTACATAAACTTTTATTGACAGTTCCAAAATCTGCTCCAAGAGCATTTATAAGTTACACACACACACACACACACACATATTATGTATATTATGTTACAAAAAGACAGCGCACACATACAAACACGTGTACACACACATACACACCGGTATATTTAAATGAGTAATATAAGTTAAACCACCAAAGAGTAGTAATTAATTATAATACTGACAGACTAGTTTGATACAAAGTGATTTGTCAAATTAACCCGAATAATAGCGCATTAATGTTGGTTTTCAACTGTAACTCTATTATCAGGCGGTAACGTGTTGCTTAAAATGAATTCGTTGTCATGCTGATTATATTAGTCCCTTTTCATTTAGTAATTCAAATGCATCGAAATGAATTTTATATGTAAATCAATATTTAACATTTCAATCTGAGTAATATCGTTAAGTATTTATTAACGTACCGCGCACTAATAACTTTGATGGTTATTGTGATTGTTTGAATGTAGTATTATTTGAGTGTGGCTAGGTTGTACAGCTAACGAATGATTTCGTTTCGCATCGTGTTTTTTAACTGTCGTCTTTTAATGTTGAAGATCGGAGAGAGATTGATGACATAGACGCATATAAGGAACTACGAGCTGAAATGAGTAGTTGACATTTAGGCTACTCATATCACCATATAGCAACGCGAGAAGTGACACCTGCCACTAGCCATGTATTATAAGTGCGATGCTCTGTTGGATATGGTAAATAATTTGAATTGGAAATCCTTGCAGACCACACTGAGTCAGAGCAGTGACCCAACGTTGATCGTAAGTAGGATACTGTTACCGAGCACGATAAACGCTATGTTTCAGAGCAAACCATGCCGGATGGTAGTCAGCTTCTTTTATGAGAAAATAATCTCGCTAATAGAGGCCTGAAGGACGCGAAGTGCGACGGACGGGTAGCAACCGCTGTCAACTAATTTCGCAGAAGAAAGCTGATAAAGTAGAAAGGACGCGGCGCGTTGATTTTCTCTCGATAAATGAATGACATGATCATTTTGCTAGTCCCTAGGACGCCGCGTTAGCATGAGAAAGCGAACTCGTAGCGCCCCATTATAATGCTGATGAGACACTGGGTCAAGCGAGTATTGCGGCAACAGTTCCAGTTAGCCCTACATAGCCAGCTAAGAGAATGAGTACAGCATTTCATTGTGAAACAAAACAAATTAAGCTCCATGCCTGAGCTCAAGCCAATATCACTTGTTCGTTTAATACCCTGTTGAATAACTGATGACGACACTAAAGCGTCAGGACCCTCTTGTTAAAAGTCGCTCCGTGGCACCCAACTTAATCCTGACCGCTTGATGAAAGACTTTTACCCACCTTTCTAGCCAGCAACTACCTTCCTTCTGCAAATAATCCTAAAATATTTAAACCTGTTCACACATGTCCAGTTACCTGTAACAATAAATGCAATTTATTCAAAGAGAGAATGAAATTCGAGAATTATGGTATGTCAAACGAATTCGATCCTGCCCACAATTTTCTAATGACCCTGTAACCACAGGAAGCCACAAAACTATTCAACGCAATTATATTTCTGTTTCTGAATATACAATATAACATACGTGTATACGATGGTATAGGGAAACTTAATGCGCGATTGTATGTGACCGTTTACTTAGATCATTTATTACTTATTAGGAAGTATATGGGCACTTTACTAACTACCCTCAGTTTTCTTTACAAAACAAATCTGACAATTAAAAATAATATTGATACACATTGTATCAATTTTCTGCAGATGTTATATACGTATCAATTGTAATTACATTCGAATATTATTGTAATTGTACTGTAATACTAGCAAATACCCTCGTTCCGTTTCAGAAAAACTACGCCTCAGGATTAGATAGCACCTGCATTGTTGCGGGACTGGAGTTTTCTAGTTCTGTAATTTAATTTATTTGTAAGTTAATTTATAACATTTTATTTATGAACGGATTGAAATGAAACAACCTTTAAATATCGAGTGATGCTTATGCAATACATAAGTGATTACCATACCGATATCGGTTAGGCCGTTTCGGTGATAAGGGCATACAAACGCATAGACAAATAGACACAAAGTCTAACAACTATTATTTTTGGTTCTACTGCGTTAATAATGGCCCGTAATAATAGTTTTTCTCATATATCCTTTATCTGCAAAAAGCGATTAATTAGACTTAAATTATATCTATAGATAGGTATGTAGATATAGATTAATAATAACTGAACTTGTAGTTAGAATTTGAACAATCAATAAAGTTTGTAGATTAACTAGATAAGTATAAAAAATTGTCCTTTTGATGCACGCCCTGAACAATAAAATAACAATAATACGAGTATAATACGGTACTCCTATAATTTGTCCACATTTATGAATTCCCTGTACACCGATTTCTATTTACATATTAATGATAGATTAGCGCCGAACTGATTGCGTACGAAACGCATACATATAGGATGGCTTAAAATTGTGCGGTAGGACCAGCAGGGTTGTCAAATATTGTAGTTATTCATTTTATAACCGAATTTAACGTTTAGTTTTGAACAAATTTGTAAATGTAATTTTAGTGTTGTGATGACGATTTTTAAACTAAAAATAAAATCGAGGCATAAAGCTAAATGTCCCAAAAAGATTTTTTTTTATTAGTGTATTTATTCATTTCTCGATTGATTAATCGAACGGTTAGCGAATGCAACATTTGTGATGTTTCTCGATAGGTACAAACGTGGTGCACGTTTGCCTTGCTCACGCTATGCACTTTTGATACGAGGATAAATTAACAGTCAACTCACACATACGTGGCCCTTGAAGTAAAAGTTGTGGGGACATATATACTTTTTTTTTACTTCAAGCTTAATTTAATGGAGAGAGGGATATCCTTTACTTAAGCTTTATGTAACTGGGCTTACAACAATTATTTGTCTTTTTTATTTTGCCTTTTATATTTATACATATTAATTTCTAGTGAATCACTTTGTTAGTAAAAAAACCGTGATGTTAATTTGAAATAATTGAACTCAGACAGATAGATAGACATTTCTTTATATTATAATAATAAGTGATATAATTGAACTTTATACGACAACCCTAAGAGTAATTCAAATTTGCTATGAAATTACCTGATTTTGCTACGACCATATCGTGAATATCCGAACATATTAATCGACCTGAATTTGCTTTACAAAGCGGTTAGGACTGATGGATAACTCCCTTGTTCCTTTTTAGTTTATTGCACGATCTTATCATACGTATCAAATTGACGGCTCTACAAATAATCTAGGTGGAGTATACGTCTTCGTTTATAAGCACAAAAGGTATGAACTAAACGTACTAAAATTTCTTTCGCCGTTTCTTCTTCACTATAAATAAAACGTCTTTTCAGGCCGTTCTGGTAAAACGTTTCAGTATCGGTATCAGTTAGAAGAAACAATAACTTACGTGCACGGTCTAATTATTAAATAACTTAATTTATACATTGCTAAAATCTAAATAATTGCCAATTGAAAGACTATATTTAATTCAACTATCAGCGTGAGAAAATGCCGTTTATCGTATTGAGTTATAAAATTCAAAATGCATTTTCTTATTCAATAAACAAGCACAAATATACGAATAAACAAACAAATAATAGATTACATGATAAATGGGAAAATAATGTAATTGCCTTCAAGGGTTTAGTTTGATGCCGAGAGCAGAAAAAGAACAAAAAAAGAAAATATACAACAGTCTAAATTATTTTTAACGAGTTACGGAAAATAGAACAAAAAACAGCCGGTCTTATAACTCAATTGGTGATTTTATTCCAGAAAACTTTTTAGCTATTATAATAGACCAGATATTGGAGACACGGTACAGGTATACAATTACGAAAAAAAAAATACATGTATTTTTGTTTGTCAGCAGCAATACAATACAGTGTACAATGAAATGTGGGTCATGTGTATTCGAAATCTGTATAAACCAAAATCAATTGCCACTTGTGTGAAAGTCCATAAATTGAAAACGACTCTATCGATGTAACTGATTTCGTTATTGTGTTCGTGTCAGGACAAAGTCAGAAATTAGCAGGTTTTTTTTATAGAAATCTCAATAAAAATGAAATGTTTAGTCTGATAGTTTTGTTCAATGAAAAAATCGATTGGATAAACACCTTCTAGACAAACTGACAGACAGAACAGACAACATACAGCCGAAACCACTGGGGTATACACAAATAAATGTTCCAAAATTAACATACTTAACATTTTCTGCATGCTGGACGTCAGCACGGAATAAAAATGATACACGACTAACCAGTTCTGAGTTGAGCTTTAAATTTAGCAATCCGCCCGATCAGGTCGTAAAGTTAAGCATCCAAAATTCACCGTTTTATTCCATCCACTTTTCTGCTTAGCTTCAGATGAAATTTCCAGTTTAATCCTGACATAACAAGGACGGCTGCCCGGAGAGAGCCCAATAGAATTCTCCTCAAGCATTGTTGATCCTGCAGCGGACGGAGATTAGCTGCAGAATGCCCGTTGGTGCTCCTTATATTGAACCGCTCTTTGGTATAGTCAAGTATAATATATAAGTAATTTACATTTTAACGCTGCTTTCTTGTAACAAGTAACACCTCGTTCGTTATCATATCTGATCAATCATTATTGCACTATATGTTAGAACAGTACAAGATCTTGTAGTGTCGTCGCAATGTTCTTAAAGTTATATTTAACAAACAATTTATAAAATCAATAAAATTTAATTACATCCATGTTGAAACAATACAACAAGACAATATTAAAAAAAATATTGGCTGGTTATTCTTTTTTAAATATAAAATAATTTTGGAGTTTAAAAAAATACAGAATCTAAATTCGCCGAAATTAAATTTTTGATATTTCACCGGAAATATCTGCCACTTTAAATGGATAGAGTCCGCGATAGTATAAGTTTAAAACACATACAATACATAAATACAAAAAATATGACTATTTATTACGGATAAATTTTATTACTACTTAACATAGTAAATAATAATATTAAATATTATTAATTAACAATATGTAAGTTAAACAAATATTAGTAACTAGCAAACCCCCCTCGCTTCGCTTCAGAAATACTACGTTGCGCTCAGAAATAGCACCTGCATTCACGTATCGTGAATTAGAAACACATATATTAATTTATAACTTTTTTTTATTTATAAACGGATTACAATTAAACTAAGTTAAAATATCAAGCAATTTGTTGCAATACATTAGTGAATACCATAACGAGATCGGTTAAACCGTTTCTGAGATTAGCGCGCACAAATGCATAGACAAACAGACAAAAATTCTAACAACTATTGTTTTGGGTTAAATTGTGTTAATAAAGGCCCCTAGTAAAAGTTTTTCTCGTAATATATCCTTCATGTACAGAAAGTGATCAGTTAGAAATGTATTATATGTATAGACAGTATATAAATATCTTTCAAAATCGACAGTGATGTATGAATCCTGCTAGCGCCCCTAGCTTCGTATTCCACGGCTGCAAATAGAAAATTTTTCGTTAGGACTTATGTCTCCGCATAAAATAAATCGGGGATTTATAGAGCAGCTAAAGCCGCTTGCTCGAGAAATAAGTGTGTCATTTGTGTCTACCTAATATCGCGTCCGGATTCTCATCCGATATTCCACAGTGTCTCAAGTCGACAGAGTTTGAGCAATGTATGTTGCCAGTGATGACCTATGGGTGCGGGATGGCTATTATTATTGGTCTCATCCGAAAGCTCAGTCACTCAGCGAGCTATAGAGTGAGCCATGTTAGGTCTGACATACCTACCTAAGAGACTTCGTAAACGAACAAACGTTACCCACATAGTTACCACCATACCATAGTTACCACATAGAAAAGTCTTCAGTCAAAAAATAATAATTGTGTCCACGTCTCTTGGTAATAGACGCATAGGTCAACTTCCGATCATCTAGTTTTATGATTTAAGAAAAAGGCGGGAGTTTGAAGATTTGGAGGACACAGGACCGCTCGGAGTGGCGTTAATTATTGGAGGTCACATTCTGCAGTAGACTATGAAAGGCTGATAGATAGGTGGATTATGTCATTGTTTGAAGGTTTTTCAAACTATAATAGTACTCAATGCGTATATTATAATACTCAATATAATGATGATAATTCTGCTCATAGAGATCTACTTTAATTAAATGTCTCCAAGAATATTAGGATTTTTTGTATGACAACTGTATGAATATTATCATATCTAAATAGAGTATTCCGCTACTAGAAATATATGACAACATAACATCATTGGTACATCTCAATAACAGTACTGTGCCAATATACACAAACAGTTGCCGACCCATTGACCCATTTGATAATGACCCTGCCTGCTCACCGAGGGTTCCCTGGTTCAATTACCGGCGGGGCTGACATTTATGTGACAAACAAATATTTGTTTTCGGATAATGGGTGTTTGTCTTGTCGTATTTGTGCACATCCCGCCATCCGCGACACAAGGAATCTCAGTACGGCGCCGTGAGTGCGTAAAGGCTTAACATTTTGTTTTATCTAAATCGTTTTCTGGAGACAAATAGATCTGCATATTAATGTCATAGAGTAATTATATACACCGACGTGCAACATCACCTTCATTGGTATATCGCTGCTTATTAAAATGCTGTTTACATTCGGCCCGCGTTTCGTTTACAGCGAGATAGCGAAATGGCTGATCACAGCCAGTACGCATACAAACGTAATTCGCTGTTAACTAACTGAATTTATGTTATGACTCTACTATCTATTTGACTTAAGCTATTTAGTGTTTCACAACTGAAAATAAATTATCAAATTATTTAGTTTATACCCCATTCAACAGAACCCTATGCCGAAAAAAATTCTGCGAGCGATAATCAATTCATTGAATATGATGTTGACTGCTTCATCAGGGGATATATTTTCCTAACAATAAGTTGTTCTGACAAAAGAGGAAATCAATTGGACAAACGATTCAGAAACAAATGAATTACATATTTCGAAACAGATTTTATCTTTAATTTGAAATAAATTTGAATTCGGAATTTTAAAAGAACTGCTAGATATTAGAATGTAAAATTTCTTTGAATAAAGAATCAGCAGTTTCCATGGCACTCCTAGCTCAATATTCTGTACCAATAAATCAGGGTTACAATTAAACTACCACTTACTACGTTTTTGCTCACAGCATTGATAAGACAGAGGCAACAACATAACAGCAAGGCGAGACGCATTCCAAATTGTCAGTCGAGTACTAAGCCAATCTAAACACGTCCAACGATTAGCTTTTCCATGCAACATTAGCATGATTAAGCACGCTAATTAATCACGCAGTGATCGCGATGGCATTTTGACAAATGATACATCGCATTAGGCGTCATTCTGATTTATCCCAGACAGTACATATATATCAAAGTCTTGTAGTGGTGTTGCTCGTAACTTCAACCGTACCTTCAAACGTACCGACTTCGTTTGGGTTGAAAAAATAATAATTTTTACGTGATATATAGTCTATGTCCATCCGGAGTTATGTACCTTTTAAATGGTAAAAGAATTTTTCAGATGGACGCTATTGGTCTGGTAATCTTATTTTCCGCATATACACAATATCTACTTTCGCATTCTGTCTTTATAAATTTAATAAAGATACAAATAATTAACTCGTTGTAAGTTGTACAGATTATCTCTTGGGTAATCAAGATACGGATTTAAATCCAAGCCAAGCTCCACTGCCCGTGGTGCACCCTACTGTACAACGAATGATACGAGAGCGCATGCTTCCTCCAGCTCGAGGCACTAGGATCTCTACTTCCACCTAGTTTAATGTCGACATAGCTGAATGGCAAATATTACATATTTATTAATAATGACTTTGACTTTGATCCTGCAGACTTTAATCGACGCTCTTCGTGTATCTCACGTTCGGAAATAGTAAAGCACCGGAAAAAAAAAACCACAATTACCAGGCGTTTCACAATGTATTCATACCCAATACACATACATAAACCTTCCTCGTGAATCGTATTGATAAAAAGAACCCTGAAAATCCCTGCAAGAACTTCCAAATTAACGGGATTACGATATCTTTTTTTTTTTTCATTTTATGCTATACATATACTAAAGATTTAGGATACTTTATAATATTGACAAGTAAGACAACCGTTTTAAGAAGCAATAAATGGATCCCAAGATAATCTAACTCAAGTACCTCTTCGCCAAGGCACCACAACAAGGCCGTCTTCAACGACCTTTTGTACATCTACGGATGTTTCCAGTGACCTAAAAACTCGTATGTGGCAAGGGCTATCAAATCAAATACTATCAATTGCAACTCATTCCCAAGCCCGTCTCAATTGCAAGTGAGGACGGATGCTGCCCATTAGGGTGGATTTGCTCACGTTAATTCCCCCGAACTAGGCCACTGCACTGTCCTCTGGGATACTTGTAAGTAATCCGCGTTCATGGTCATTAGAGATTCGATCTGTAATTCTAGTGAATGAAATAGTTTGTCACTACTAAGTCTAAGTCTACGAAAGGCTGCATTAAATTAAAAAGTCACTACAACCTTGCAGATTTTCATTAAGTACTCGATCGAGTTAAGGAACTTTGGAAATTGGTGGCTGGATGAATGAACGCTAGTTGCAAAATGATTAGTGTACTTCCATGCTTTCATAGGCAATTCAGACTGCTACTTCGAACCGTTATCAATATCAGTAATCGTTGATCCTTGTCAGAGGCCTTGGTAGGATCGACCAGTTCATACAACTTAACGAAAGGTACATTAAGCATCCTCATCTTTGTAAAGGTTTTTGGAAAGTTACCCTTATAATGGAACGCAGAGTTTGTTTTACAAAAGAAAATAATCTTTAAAAATCCATATCATTGTAAATACGTTAAAAACATTTCTCTAAAATAAATATATGTTACTGTTGACATAACTTTTCACCATGATAAAAATCAGTTACGCATGATAATATCATATTGTTATTGGAACTTAATTACTGACCCATATGTAAAAACTACTATGAGAAAGTGTACATATAACATACATTTTTTTATCGATTTTAACATAGTTTTTTAATCGATTATAGAACTAGAAAAAAGATTAAAGTCATAGTAATTAAATAGTTATAAAGTCGATCTCCTACACGTAGGAGCTAGGATTGAATCCAGCCCGATTATTGATTTTTCATACAATGTTTATAAGAAATTTATTATAACACCACTTTTTCCTGTCTTTAATGTGTGAAGAGAAACCGACTGGGCCAATTTTATGAGTTATGATAAAGGGAGAAAATGGTCATGTGATTAAGTTAAATAGATTAATGGAAAGTAACTTGGAGTTTTAACGAATTTATTTAGAAAATAAAATTTTAGCCTTTGGTGAAAAGTTTAAAATGAAAAGTCATTCTTGAAAGGTTGATCATACCGTGCATCTAATTTTACATGGACATTGCAACCCTCGCTCTAATAACGAACTTAAACAGAAGTACATACAATTTTAGATTACAAATATTTTGGGGACTTGTAAAAAATATATTACTTAAACTAAGCACTTGTTCGCCCGTAAACCTAGCCTTAAGCAGTAAGCCTGCAAAACTATTTAACCATTTAAGTATTTTTTATGTAACCTCAAGTGCGTTATTGTTTTACTACTACTAGCATTCTGGACTGAGGGCCATTGAGAACAAATTTGAATAATATAAAACATAGGGCAGTAAGTTTCTCATCTGCACAGAACCTATTGCGGCGCTTTATTTCCAGATGTATCTACACTACATTATTATTTATTGGCATACTCTGCGACATTTCGCTTGACAATTCCAATAGTAAAAAAGTTTATAGTGAAAAATGTACACTGATCGTCATAAAAGTATGTACACCTTACATAATTGTGAATGTGAATAAGTGAAACTAAGATGTGAACAAAAATTGTGCCCAAATCTTTTCCAACGGTTAGTTACATCACACATATTTTGATCCCTAAACAATAATACTAATAAAAAACCACAAATCTTTAATATTTTATTAATAAAAACTCAAAATGTCCTTGAATAAATCAAATGTACTAAATGCGACTAAAGGATTTTCGGTTTTGTGGTAACCAGAACATCGGAACCACTAACCAATATTCTGCAAATCGTTAGTTATAAATGTTTCGTATTTATAATTAGTAAAAATACTTAAAATCCCTTTTACATTTAAAATTGCACTTACATGAATTTATCACATAAAATCGACAACTAGTGTGGTACCTCAGCAAATAATTTACAATTATGGATCATTGCGTTTTGCTGAGCAATGAGTACATAAAAATTCGACTAAAATATTTATTTATAACCGCTCCGTCCTTACAAATTATAATAAATATAACTTTTTCCTAATTGAGAATCCGTTATTACAGTAAATTATTTACTTTTCGATATAACTTAACGTGACAAGACATACTTTTGTATTTAAAATTACGTATGTGATGTTTCATGTATTTTGGTGTACAATAATGAGGATTTTTTATCGACTTCAGAAAAGGAGGAGGTTCTCAATACGTATGTATTTATTTTTTAAGTTTGTTACCCCAGAACTTATACATTTATTGACCAATTTGGAAAAAACCTTTTTCGTCGAATTTTACTTGGTCCCAGTTACAAGTAAAAAATACCACCGCTAAAGATAAAAAGATGAGATGAAAACGGAAATTCATCTTCTTCTTTTGCACTAGTAAAATTTACTGAACAACTATATTTCATTTATGCTTCTTTTATACATACTATAACTTATAAAAGCCTATTTACTTTCCTCTTGAACAAGCAAACTCGATAAACAAAATAACTCGAGCCATCCGCCTTTCCAACATGTGCTATCCAACAATAACAACCAATACTGTTGGTTTTAACGTAGTGTAATAAAAATCAAAGACATATTATACGCTATATATTGATATAGTTTCAGTATCATTTCACAAATTTTTCACAATCTTCGCATTTGTCTCCATAAGAACTAAACTAAGAATGTCTCGTTATTTGATTGCAAAGGGTTTTATACTATCCCTTCCACTTCCAAGTAATTCACACTTGTCAACGCTACTTCATTACCGATTACAATTCGAAAAATATTAATTTCTCGTTGAATTTATGCGATGATACTTCTGGTTGATATCATTTGGTATTAGACTACAATCAAGTTAAACTAATGAATTATTTAAACTATTAATTTAATAAAATCATAACAGTAGGTACTCTCCGTAGCACGGAAACCCTCAGGAAATTATGCCACTAACGGTCACTTATTCTATCATCAAGTCCGCAGAAGCTTAACCCGTCGGTTTTATAAAACTCTTCAAATTGTATTCAATCGTAATTCCCGTATAACGCAACCCTAGCACGCCAGTAGATTGCACGTCTCCCGTCTTTGTGGGATCTCCGATTGAGATTTCCTCAGTGATTGAAAATGTAGTAATACTCGTACGTACGCCACCGTACAAAACGAACATATCCGATGCAGGTTTGTACGCAAACGCTCCGAGTTGGAACCTTTTTAGTGATTTGAGCAAAAAACGTTTTGCGGGTAACTGGAAAATGTCTAAGTTAAACGGTTTTCGGGTATTAAAAGATGTACATTTAAAAATGATGCACTTTAAAGTATGTATGCTTTGAGTACTATACTCGTATCTCTAAACTGTATAAAAGTCATTAATCCTATCTGGATGTTTCTCTCTGGTCCGGACAATTTTTTTTTTTTTTGAATTCAAAATTCTAATTTGAATATGCAATAGTTGCATTTTTTATCACTGGACGATTTCATTTGGACGCGAAACTGATATTTTGATATAATATATGGAAAATTTATTTCAACACACAAGTTAAATTTTAAGAATACTAATAAATGTGATTATATAATTATTAATAGAAGAAATTAAAACTTACTTACAAGAGTTAAAGTCAGCTGTGCAAATAAAGAGAGCTATGAAGGTATCAGGATGTAATCACGTTTTTGATGTTTTATCTTTTTATTTCAATTCATGATAAGTGGTCATCGCCACCCACACACATCCTCAATACAAAATGCATCACCGACGCGTTGGTGGTAAAGAAGAAAACGAAATAGCAGCTTATTTAAATTTTCTTGCATCATGTGCTTTCAGTTTTAACGTTGCAATGCAAAATTTAAAAGTAACAAAATTTTGCATTCAATTAAATTCCAGTTTGTAAATATATGCCTGCCATTACATTCCCGTATATTTACCATACACCTACAATGCATAGACAAAAATTCAGTCATCCTTCTATATTTACAAATACAAAATTACTCACTCAGACAGAATGTTTCGAGTTTTCGGTTTGATTGTTTTGGTACATAAAATGGCTCTTAATTAATCCTTTATATTTATTTGTACATAGTTATATAGCTGCAGCTAGCAATACGACTTATTTTATCAATAGCAATTCGCCTTCACTTCGTTTCAGAAAAACTACGCCTTACCCTTAGAAATAGCACCTGCATAGTATTAATTAGTACTGGGTTTTTCTCGTTCTGTGAATTACAAATATATTAATTTATAACTTTTTTATTTATGGACAAACGCACAGACGTATGGACAAAAATTCTGACAGTTATTGTTTTTTGTTATATTGCATTAAATAAAGAAGCTAATAATAGTTTCACTCATCTATCCTTCATGTAAAGAAAGCAACCAGAATTTTATTATATGTATAGATTAAATTATTTTTAATACAAATCTTCCTATTCTTATTAAAATAAATTACTAGTTTTAGCGATATAAATTAAATTGTTGTATCGAGTATTTCCCTCGAATCGCACAAAGGGCAGCACTGATCTAAAGATATAAAAAAATTGTATAGAAGATAAGCTATATTACTGCCCGTAAAGTCTGTATTTATAGCCAACGTGATTATACATTCACAATAGTCAATTTGCATAAACAAAACGGTATCGATATCTTTGGTAATCTATGCACGTATAAACTGTACTAAAACACTGTAGAGGCGGTAACAGATAAAGCAAACGTCATTGTTCAACAAACACGCGTCATATATTATTTCTGTAATGCTAACCCTATCTCACGTCGCTTTGTTTAACTTGATACTCAAACATTAGCTGCATACAAGCAATTGCTCACGATTTTTCAGTTTGATGGATTTAGCTGTAGGGTTTTGAAGTTCTGTTAATTAATTAGAACAGCTTGCTCCTTTTCTCAATAACCTCATTTCTTCTCTTATTGCGCTTGGATTAACATATTTCCTGGAATCAGAATGAATTCTTACCTGACCTTTTATATCACTACGTACACAGTGTAAAACAATGTCTATTTGTCTGAACGCGACAATCTCAGTAACTACTGCACGGATTTTCTTGCATTGTTTACCAAAGATAAAGTAACTTACGTAGGAACATTGAGTATGGGTTAAACATAAATAATAAATATTACAATGAAAACCAAATAACATTTAGGATGTGGTTATTGTTGGTGAACTAAACATAAATTTAGTAGGTTAATAGGGCGCGCGAAATGTCACCTATGCGTTGAACCGACCAGATTAAGTCGGCGGGCGATCCTGTGCATGAGTCCAGGAGATTAACGTCGAACAGAGACTGGCGTGGGGCGCATTGCATCTGTCACCACCAGCGAACAAACGTGATGATCACAATCAATCTGTCAAGAGTGTACCGATCGAGAAGAAGAGTTTAGCTACTATTACTGACAGCTTTGTTACCTGGTGGTTTGCGTTATTAGATTGCAGAGTTACAATTAAATCTGTTACGCAGTTTCGTTTCATCGTAATATCCAGATAGTCACATCAAGTCTATACCAGAACGAACTTTCGTGAGATAGGGTTCGGTATTGTAAATTAACCTGAAATTTTTAATAGGCT
>DWPT01002018.1:0-17079 GCA_018251895.1 Agathymus mariae mariae | reverse complement strand
TTTCGCCGTTTCTTCTCCTCGATGTTAAAGCACCTTTCCGAAACGGTAGTAGAAGCAAAAAATTGACGTGCATATGTATATTTAAAGAATACCTATATGATTAAATGATTTTGAATTTGAATTTGAAAAGATACGTTATTCTGGATGGACATATGCTATATATAATGTATATATATAAACCTACATATTATTGTTCAAGCCGAACAAAGGCGGGGCAGGCCGGTAGTTTATTTATAAAAAATGTTTAATGTCACATTTTTGAGGACATTTTAGACAATCTTAGGAATACAGGCATATCTGGTTGGGGCGGCCTAGAATACTTACGGCCTAGAATCCCATGCTGACAGAGCAGGGTGTCGTAAGTGGCGACAGAAACCAGCCTGCTTGGTGGTAGGGCTTTGCGTAAAGATTATTATCAATATTATTATTAAGTCGTTAATATTATTATTGGTATTATCTTGTCGTGAAGCCTGCCTGGTTAGCTACCACCCTCCTGCTTGAGTCAGCCGCCAAACGACTCGTCGTGTTCCGGCTGAGGGTTTGAGAGCCAGTGCTTTCTTTCTTACCTTCTTCCCATTTCCTGGCCGACAACGCATCAGTGATACCTTTGGGCTTGGTGATGTCCATGGGCGACGATAACCAGGATCAGGTGGCTCGTCTGCTCTTTTGTCGGCTATTACCATAAAAAAATCCCGAATTTTGCCTTTGTCTAAAATAGTGATAAATCGTTAATTATAAATATGCATAGTGCTTAAAAAAATTTAGATGCAGTTTTTGAACCTATTCTCTGAGCGTGTTATTTTCAAACCACTGAACTAATAATAATAATACTTGAATTTGGAACCGTTCAGCCATAATAACTCTCATCGTGTCATATTTTAATCTACATAATATGTGAACAAATTCTATATCTGCATCATACTACCCCATGAACTCCACGTTACGAACACGTTAACACATGTTTTTTGATCCCGGATGAAGGTGGCCAGTTATAAAGTACCCTAATATTTTATTTTAACTATATCTGACCTTGCCAACTACTCTATCCAAACACAAGATAAGCTCAAGTTACTTTTATAATATGAGGGGAAAAGGTCATACATACGCTAGTCAATGCCGGAAGCTGTGACGTCCGAAAAAAAAGATCCTAAGTCATTATTCACCCTCGTCTATTATTCAGGATGGGTGTACTACGAGCAAAGGACATCTTATACTTACGGACAAAGCCCCTTGCACCTCAAATTAATTATTATAGTTTTAAACGATGTTATCATCCCTTGTTAACATTACCAGTATGAAAGCATGATATTCATCGGCAAAATTATTTATTCAGATGCTGCTTCGTTGCAGCTCCAACACAGCTAAACAATTGCGCTAATATTGACAGTTCGTGATCGCTGTGGCCTGGGTTTGCAAGCGCTTTTTGATAACTATGCAATTTTCTAGCTCAGGGGTTTTGCGCTTCAGTGTAATTAATAAGATACTGTGGAATGCTGTAAAATCATATATAGATTGATTTGTATAAATGTTTAAACTTTGATCTTCTACAGCACAGGTTCGATTCTTGCGCGCAATTCAAACTTTTTAAAGTTACTTGCGTATTATGAGTTAGTTTATAGTAAGATACCTTAGCCCTAAATAATGTCCCAAAAGGTGTAAAATCTATACATATATCTTAAGTATGGCAATCTGTACACCACCGTGGCTGGTGCTGGTTCATTGCACTTTATTGTGGCAAGATTACTTTTCACATTATACAATAAAAAAGGCTCCTTGTATTCCAGTAATTGGTGCCTGAGTCAGCAATGTACTGAATAAATTATTCTATCTCAATCACCAGCAATGGCAATAAACTGTAAAACCATTCTAAAAATATTACCTAGCGACTGTCGTATTCGACAACTAATGATTGAAGTACAGGTCCTCATACCCGTTACTTTTCATGAATTGACACCACGACAATGAACGTACTACGGTCAGCAAAACAGGCAGTTTGGGTATTTATTTATTTTCAGCGAACCATTAGTGAATAAACATTAATGTTTACGTGGAAACCATGTTTCAATGTTTATTTATTATTCACAATATTAGGAAATTGGCAAAACAGATTACTATGCGGGTAGTTAATTATTTGCTCTTCCGGTGGATATTTAATGGTAATAGTAAATAAGTATTGATACGAAGTTTATGTGCTCAATACTTATTTCACTACAATGTATGAAATATGTCAATTATTGGATACCAGCGGCCCGCCATAAGTAAGTTCGGGTTAAATATATACTAATAATAAAATTCTAACGGATCGCTTTCTGTATATGAACGATATATAAGAAAAAACATTATTAGGGGCCTTTATTAACGCAATGGAACCCAAAACAACAGTTGTTAAATTTTTTGTCCTTTTGTTCCCGCTAATCTTAGAAACGGCTTAACCGATCTCATTCTATTTTTCATTAATGTATTGCAGTGAGCGTCATTGCAATCCGTACACAAATAAAATTTATGCAGTAATGCAGATGTGTAAGGTAATTTTTCCCTAGCGAAGCGAGGGCAATTTGCTATTAACTAATAATTTGCCACATATAAACACAAAATATATAGCCTATATCCATCTAAAAGGATGTACCTTTCAAGTGGTCAAATATTTATTAAAATAGGGAGAATATTTTCCGCATATAAAGACAAAATTCGCTCTCTCTCATGATAATATTGGTATAGATATCTTTGAACTCCAGCCAACCTGGTCCAAGATAATATCTGTTGAACTGGACAAATCTGTTGACCACCAAGTTTAATTCGTGGTAACATTTTTTATTTGTCTGGTCGGTTATTACTTTATAGAATCCACCGTGAAATGTTTTTAAGTACCTAAATAGATGCAATTTGTAACCGAAGTAAGTTTGACATCTGCGACGCTAGGAATTCGAAGAAGGTCAATCTTAATTCCCCTATAAGTGTCTGCAACCTGACCAGTGACGGTTATAATTATTGTTTTGTAACAGCATATATTTTGCTTCCACTACATCACATAGAGTGATGGATGGTGTCAGACCAGGTGCCGCTGTAATGACTCATTTGTGAGTTATCGACTGGATGCGTCGAGGATTGCATTAAAAATTAATGCACCAATGCCATTTTGCGGCGATGATCGTTACGGAGCTTAGACCAGCACTAGCGGTCGGTTTCAATATTGATATACGAATGGATTATTATTATTACATACAACATATGTGTGGTAACCATTATTTTCATATTTTTTATTGAAGGAACCCAATAACCCGTTTGGGTAAAGTAGTGTATTTGTTTGGTATTTCGTTGCGAGATACAATTTTCAGTAACCAAATTCGTATGTACAAACCTTCCTGATATATTTCGCAGAGCTAGTCGGCTGAGGTGGCAAAGGTGGATAGACCCTGTAACTTACTGATAACTGATGAAATAGAAAAGTCCTTGATATCATCTGCTTCTTTATAAAACGAGCCCAGGTTTTCTCGCCCATAAAGTAGATTAATGACCTCCAGAAACACAAGAAAGCCGTTCAATTCAATATTGTAGGGTTCTGTAGTGGCAATTATGGAAGAGCTTGGACATCCAACAGCGGACTTCAAAAGACCAAAAGAAAAACTAATGCTCGCCAAATGGCAGTACCCTAGCATGATGGGTTATGGACTTCTCCACTCATATTATGAAAAAAGTCCTAGCCAAATATTAAAATAGTTATAAATTTCGATGATTAGTTGACATACTATGTTGTCGGTTTCCTTATCAAAGTACCTAGTTTCCACCAACTTTCTGATTAATTTTAGCTCATTGAAATTACGAAATGTATAAAATAATTACACCTCGAATAATATATATCATAAGCCGCAGACCCTTTGAACTTCGATCTCGCCAAATTATAACCTCAATCAAATTTAAATGCTACAGTAAAGCCATGTAATCATCAAAGATTCGTATAAAAATATACCTTTTGCGAATCCGTAAAATCATCGACGAATCGGTCCCGTAATTACGTTATTCAAAAAAGGTAACGTTAGAAAATTGAAACTCACATACAACATTATTTCTTCGGAAATCGGGGTTAATTTCACGGTTAGTTGATCGACTTAAGGATAGGAAAAAAGTAAGGGTGAGCCATTCGTCGTATCGGCGACGGACAAACGACTATAATTTCGCCAGGCTCCCGTGAAATAACACAGGAAATATCCGGCGAGAATATAACCTTCCTTTATATAGTAGACCATTCACAAGGTAGTTATAATTAAACTGGGTCAGAAAGGTCAACGGCTTTCCATCACTGTCGTCACTTATCCTTCGACAATGCAATCGTTCCGTTATATTTATTATATTAAAGTTATATCAACGAGGTCATTATACATTTTAACTGTTATTATTCATTATCAATTGCACAATTAATGTCTAATAAATTAATGATAAAAAAATATGTTAAGTATCATAGAAATGTCAAAAAATTATAAACTAAAATTAGGTATGTAATTAAACATCCGCCGTACACCGCAGGTACTAAACATGCTGGCAGCATTTCCTCACTGTACAGCAAGAAATGTACGTTGAGCGAAAAAACTCATAGCTCTCAAGTCGCGTGTCTTGTCTATCAAATTTTTTATTATCTCCCCGAAAAGATAATGAGCGCCGGCGCTAGGGACATTGACTCCGGAAGCTTTGAAAAAAAATGCAATCTGAAACATTCGTAGTTTTGATGTTTACTTATTTACCAATTCCTTTTCAGAGTGTCAGGTTTTTTTACACAAAATAAGTTAATGCTTCACAACAATCCCACCTGTTGGTAAGTGGTGATGAAGTCTAAGATGTTGAACGCACTAACTTACAATAGCCTATTCATGGTATAAGATATACCATTTTGAGCTGACGAAAGGATGTATAGCTTTTGACCAGACTCCAAACATATGATAGCTTTTAATCTCTAAACTACTAAAGCTCTTTAAAGATTATAGTCAGCATGATAATTTGTATCCGGACAAGTTATCTTCCAGCCTTCCTAGCATCCTCTAATCATGAACTCGCACGCAATATTCACCGTAATAATTAAAGTAATAATTTTATTGTTTTGTACAGTCATTTCAAACAAAATATACGTTGTGTTAGCTCCCTGTCGTCAGTACCTTCATGGTGCGATGGTAGCCGCTCATACCATGATTTATACAATAAAGTACACTAATGAACAACTGAACAACCTAATTATACTACAAACTCTTTGTGAAAGTCACAATATCAACAAAGATGAAGAAACGTCATGGAAGTCGCAATTACATTATTATACTACTCTCAGATACAGATAACACTTATGGTTATATCAAACTCATTATGCACAGAACATCAATGAGACAGACGCCACGACGCTAACGGCAAATGTTTAATCATGATTCATGAAGTAGTTGGGACTCGATCTAATTCCTCCGGGATCGAACATCCAGTTGCTACTTCGATGCCAATAAAAGGTTTTTACTGAGAATAAACCACGTTTTAGCTTTCAGCATTTTCATTTTAAACGATTCATTTCGTCCTATATGCATTCGTGACAAAGGATCATAACAAAAATGTCTTGCCATTCAAAATTAAGATTAACCCAGTTAAGTTATGTATTAATTCGATTTCCAAAGAGATTATTCATTCATTATGATGTTTTTATTGTTCACTTACATGGTCTGGTTTGGGTGCTGGGCAGTGTAAAGCAAAGTTACAACGCCTAAGATAAGTTTGTAAAGAGGTTAAAAACATCAAATCAAACGGTAAAGATTTATATTTCAATTCAATTTATTTAAATTACGTGATCCACAGTGATATTAATAATAGTTTCTGAGTTTGATGCAAATAATCTATTACGAGTATAACATGAGACTGAAATTATAATAGTATTAATTTGCTTTGAAAAAATCTATAATACATTATAGTACATTTTGTCCAAGCTTTGCAAATATTACTGCACTTAACACAATCGGAATCGGCAAAGTAACTTTGGATTAAATAAGGTGCATTACTGATTAAAACTATAGACTTACATAGCTTGCAGGAGACTTAACAGCAGGTGGATTAAATAAAAGGGATTTTTACTCCTTTTACTATCATGTTTCAATAAAAAAGTGATGATAAATAATTTCAAGTATTGTCTTTAAACATTGAGCATCAAGATAAATAACGACATAAATATTTTATTTTCTTCCTCCTAAATTAGTCGAAATTTTTGCACGAGGTATTTGTTATTATTTCTAACCGAATATTTCAAATAGAAACCCGAACTTGGCTTCTTTTACAAGAAGATTTGTGGTTGTGTATTTTGTTGAAACGATTAATCAAGTCATGCGATGCTATAACGGGATCAAAGGATACTCTGATACGCGCGTTAGGTACTTCTTGTATACCTAAACTTTGATTTAATGCACCGACGTCAGATCATTCATTCGCTTTGGAAATGTTGCCAGAATGTATATTCTGTTCAATATTTTATTGCCATTCTTAATAATTTTGTAACGGAAATGACATTATTAAAGTTGTTGTTGTCATACATGTTAAATGAGTGAAAGTTAATTCGTTTGATGAGAACAGGTGTATGTCTGCACAAACTGTGACCAAGACTAATAACACATTATACATACATCACCCCCTCCATACCGCCTTCGATGTTTTCTGTTCTCCTAAAGGTGGCCTGGCAGAGAATGCTTCTAGCATTTAGCCTGCGTTTTGTAGCACGGAGTTTAATAAAGGTTAAATAAATAATATAAATATGTACAAATGATTGCATGATAAATATTATCTTTAACAACAGTCTAACCAGTTCGTACGTACGTATAAACTTATACTATATAATAAGGTATCATTCTATACTCTACATTTAAATAATCTATTCCTTGTACTTTGGCCGGATATGAGTGTTCATTAATGCAGTAATGTTACATCCATAACACGAACGACATCTCGTGATGGACGTGGAAGAGGGACACTGTTTAGTGGTCAACCTTCTCTTTTATATATAAAGTTAAGTTGCGTGGTAAATGATAGATAGGCGTTCTTATTATATTGAAAGTGATGGCACTAAAATCTTAAAATAAGGAATAATGTTAAATCCTGTTAATGGTGATAGACAATAATTATGTTAAAATGTTGCTTCAAATTTTGTGTCAAAGATAATTCAACAGACCGTCCCACGCGTCGTGTACTCGTACTGTGTTACAGCTTTATTGGTGCGCCGCGGCACACGTCACGAAAATTTATCAATACATTTTTTACGTAGTGCTTTTCATAACAACGTTTCCATTTTTCTCGTGAAAGCTAGTGCTTTTACTTAACTAGGGTATTTCCACGTCAACTCTCGGTGGACCTATAAATTTTAATTGTTTCAGTTCCATTTATTTTAATTGGACAGGGGTTCATAATATAAATTTAATGTTTTTTGACACTTACGATACCAAATACATATACGAATAAATTAGTGTCACGTAAAAATATTTTTACTACGTAAAATATACGTCGGTGCATTATAATAAGAAGAAGATTGAAGAAGATAATTAACAATTGTATTTATTACCTATCCGTCTTCAGATAGTGCTGTAGAGCTCCATACGATTAAAACCGTGAGTTGCATAGATTTTCAACATCGCTATCCATAACTGTTACTTCAAAAGCTCCTCTCAAAATAAAAGTAAATAAAAGTGTACATATTTTCCTCTACCGAAATCAAATGATAATAATTAAAAATAAAACCAGTTCATTACCATTTTGATATATACATACACAAATTTTTATTCAGTATCCCCTTCTAAGCTATAATCACCAAAACACTGATAAATTATATTAACTGCCTATATATTCAAATTGTCGTACGTGACATTGAAAATTAATTTAGAATAACAAAAACTTCAACTTAACATAACTCTTACATACGTGTTTATCTCTGTGCAAGTGTGTCTATTATGTGTGTATGTGTAGGGATTCTTTCTATCTCATTGCTAAAAGAATTGCTCGCAAGATGCATACTTACTTACGCCAAGAAGACTACTTGACTTGATAACATCATTGACTAACACAGTATTTATAAGAGAAAAGCTAATTCAAATACAGGTGTACGAGTACATCTTAGTAAGTAACGATAAATAACTACGTGATGCATGCAATACGTCTCTCAAGGAATGTATCGGGGTTATTCTTAACCGTTTTATTTACGCATATATAAACTTGTTTTTACATTCGCGTAAAATATACTTTACAAAATTGTGTCATAATTTTAAATGTCATTAACAAGTACGCTTCTGTCAAAACTTATAAAAGACAAAGCGCGATATATATCAAGAGTGAGAAAACAAAATTAAAACGTGAAGTGTACAGTTTTATTTGTCCCGGAGTATTTGACGCCCGTGTTTTCGTGCCATCGTGTGAATGATTAATATACTTGTTACATTTTTCACATTCCGCCTTGTGTACAAAGCTCTAAATATGTTTGTGTGTATCCCATTTACCAGACATTCTAACAGTAATTTAATCAGTATAAGTATGAGATGTTATTTAATTAATCAATGTTCGTAATCAATAATCAAACACTACAGCATATCCACTCACTCAATCTTGTGTTCCTTGTCTCATTGTAAAATTCTTGTAGAGCTTCCACACCGTTAAGCCGACGGTCTCGATTGTTATCGTTAGATACCAGTCGTTTCATGTAAGAAGGCTTCGGACAACATTGTAACTTCTGATAACTCATTTATATTTAAATATAAATAATAATAAATACGGCAAACATTGCTGTACAGCGTACACGAATGAACCCAGTATCCCTGTACGACAGGGCTGCCACCGATCACTCGGGTAAGGGTCAGGTCGGGTATGTATTTTAAAAGTGGAAACAATAAGCTGTCAGAAGCAAACAATGAGGTTTTTGTTCAACAGAACGCTGAAAGGGGTTAGTTTGAAGCGGTTTATTGCGAGTACATGCGACATGAACGTTTGAAAAATTTCGCCAAGTCAGTGAACGTTAGGGTTGTACAGATTCCATAGATAAATTTAATTATGTTAATTAAAAAATACATAATTATTTAGTCAATTAAATTAAAAATCATTTATAACAGACCTTTACGTCAACTATCTGTCTTGGAGATGTATATTTGTAAATAAAAATGCCATACAAACTTTTTTATATAAATGCTGTATCTTAATTGCCATAAGTCTATAAATTAAGTCTAGTAATCAAAAATATATATAAATTCAATTCCTACTTAGGTCAAGAAAGAAAAAACATTTTAATTACTTTTTATTAAATAATTACAATTAATATAAATATATAAATAGTGTAAAGTAGGAAAGTGCAAACTATTTAAAACACGTTATATAATCATGACAGACATGTTTCGGTCATTTTTATGTCGGTTTATAATAAGTTGTAAGCAAATTAACAAAGCTTTATCTGTGAATTCAAAAAACTTTAAAATATCCTTACTTGTACATTAAAACCTTGAACTTTCATTCAACTTCCATAACCTTTTTACGTCCTAAAGTGACTTAAATTAAAAAAACAACAAATTGCGCATAATATATATTTTTCACCGAAGCGGTTGAATAGTATATCGAAGTTTCGGGAAGTTCCAAATTTAAAATTTGGCCGAATAAATCACCAGAAACTGGTAATTGTTAAAATAAAAAAAAATACGCTCAAACTCTCACATATTTGTTCTGGGATTCCCTGAAATGCAGATGGTATGGCAAACACATGACATGGCATATGACCTTTCAAACACCCATTACCCAAGAGCAAACACGTATTACCCGACCGGGTCTCGAACCCGGGAACTCTCGCTCAGCAGACAGAATCACTGCCAACCGGACTATAAAGTTGTCTGAATAATAACGTAATTTCATCAACCCTAGCGTGTACACGCGCGAATCCCTAAAAGCGTGTGTATCGACTGCTATTACAAGTTCACAAAGCCCTCAAAGCTCCGAACCTACGTCAAACGAAACCAAGCGCTCCTGCATATTTTTCCCTATAAAGCCCTCTACTCGTGTATTTGCTAAACAAACCCCCGCCCTGGTTCCGAGCTCGCATGGTTAGGCTTATTTTGAACCAATTTGTAAGTTTACACAGCCAATATGCTTTTACATCTACGGACTTTATTGCGGTTAATACAAATATATAAATTAAAATGGTTCGTTCATAACGCTCAACTTAGATTTTTCGAGCTGCGTGCAATATGGACTATTATTGTTTGACGTCCCTGGTTCCGTTCCCGGCCGGGGTAGACATTTATGTGACAGATAAATGTTTGTTCTCTTGTCGTGGGTATTTTCGATGTCATGTTTCTGTATATCCTGTGAGTACTAATGCCCGCGCATTTGTAGTTGTAAGTGTGTTAACTTTACTTATTAGATGGAAGCCTAAAGGCACATTTATTAACAAACGTTTATATATAAATGTCTGCAACGAGAATCGAAGCCGAAATTCCTTCCCGACACACTGAATCACTAACAACCGGCTTACAGGCGTCGATGCGAAAACAAACACCTTGATTTTACTGCAATGATTTCAATATTCATTTATTAGTTAAAGAATTATTTTTTTTCTTACTTTTATATTAATATTATAGAGAGAGAGAGTGAGAATTTTGTGAGATTGTGTGTATGCGGAGGGAAATCTGAAAACCACGGTACATATTTAAAAATGAACTAACCATTTCAAAGTTACATTATTCCAGATGGCCATAGGCTATAAATCGCGTGAATGTAATTAATATTTTCACTCGAACGATATCGGGTGAACCGCTAGTCCATACATATAATAATATTAATTATATATGGAAAAATCTAATATCATTGGTCCTTGTTAGAATTGTTGTTAGAATTTGTGTTCGTTTTCTGTGCGTTTGTTCGCGCTAATCTCAGAAACGACTGATCCGATTTCGTTTTGGTTTTCGCTAATATATTGCAGTAAGCGTCACTTAATATTTAAAGTAAACATTTTATTGTAACCCGTCCATATATAAAAAAGTTACAAATTAACACATGCATTACTAATTAACCGGCAGAACGACATAAACCCGGAGCTAAAACAATGCCGGTGCTCCTCCTTAGTCTAAGGTAGTTTTTCTGAAGCGAAGCTAAGGCCTTTGCTGGCTAATGATACAACCGCACCAGGGCCGAATCTTTACGACGATTAATTTTATGTTAATTTTAATGTTAATAATAATATTGTTATTCAAATCGTGAATACCTGTTACATAGTAATAAACGTTTACAAATTCACAATGCCGCACCAGGCTCCCTGTGTTGCGGGCGGCGTGGACGTACACAAATATGACATTACAAACACCCATGACCCGAGAACAAACATTTATTTGTTATTTATCCCGGCCGGGAATCGAACCCCGGACTCCTCGCTCGGCAGGCAGGGTCACTACCAACTGAGCTACGGGGTCGGGGTTTGTTCGAGGAAGTAATACACTAATAAATAAGTAATGGAACTCAGCCGATGCATGTGTAATATGATTCAAATCATAGACAGCAATTTTGTTGTATCAATTTAAAATATCCAACTAACAGATTTCGTTGATTTACAACATTTTTCTTAAATAATTTGAACATATTTACAAAAAATTAATTTAACGGCGTATCCAAAACCATTGTAGAAGAATTAAACCTAGACCATCTGATGCAGTATTTTTTCTGATCCAAATGATGCATATAACTCATATTTGCATTTTTTCGAAATATGACAAGATCGCTTTCCGACATCAATATGTATTTTGATTTCTCAATAATAATAAAAACATTATGTCAGCGCGAACAAACTCAAAACATCGCTAACTAAATTAAAAGAATATTTTATGTATATACCAAAATCTATCACGTACTAAAATCAAAATAAACCTTTTATCCACACTCCATCCATTCGTTAGCCGAGTGGACTGTTCCACGCTGCGCCACTGAGAAACGCCAACGACGCTGAGTGTACTAATGAAATAAAATCCGCGAGAAAAATCTGTTGAAACAATTTTATTTTCCAGAACTCCTTAGTTGCAAACTTGCTCTCCGTTGCACTTGGATCGTGATGTAGCGAAGGAAATAATTAATAACTTTTTAGAAAATCCCCTAACCTCACTGTTTCATAATATAATAGATAATTATATAAAAGAAATAGAAAGTAGAGGAATAAGTGTCAATCGACTTTATAACCAACGACCCTTTATATAATATGTAACGGAGCTTGACAGATTATCGTGAGGATTTATCTTAGATACTAATTATTTTGTTCTTAGCAGTGAATAATTATACAACTTATACTTCATACTTAGAAAAGTACAGTCATAACTAAAAAAAACACTATCACGGCATCTTATATAATTCGCTCCCATCAGTCCATCCCACGCCTTTTCCTTTCCTTCCCTTTTTTCTCACCTTTTACGTAATCATGATTACTGTCAGCCGTATTTATTATCTCATTTCAAGTTCACTATACAAACCTACCTTCTAACTCGCGTACATTTCGCATATATTAACCTAATTTTTACTTAAAAAATAATTCAGCTAGTATCTGTCTGTACTGTATAGCGAATCTTGGAATAGTGTTTATACCTCGGCAAAACGTACAAGTCACCCCATCACCAGATAAACTAGGGAGCTGAAGAAAACAGGGTACACCCACAAGATTCAAACAGCTTAAAATCAGTAAGCGTCTCGTCAGTTAACCCTGTCCATCTGTGAATCTAAAAGCTGATACTGAGAATTACTCGTAATGTTACTGTGAAAGCGGAACATATATACTTTTAAAACAAATCATCAAAACCGTTACTAACAACAAATGTCGTTATTCATCGTAACATACTCGTTTAAGGTCGACCGATCGCAAGATGTAAATGTAGTTCCAAAATGGTCGTTGAACCATTCCGTTTATTATTTAGCCGAGCTCAGTCACGCGTACCGTTTACCGCAAACTATTAGTTTTAACTATAGATTTATGGTAACCAAGAGTATTTTTTAAGTTAATTTATTTGATTCTAGCAACCCATGTGTCGATTCACTTCACTTCAGGGAACATTATATGGTAATTAGTAAAATTTAGAAATAGTAAACGCACCCGAAATAAATGTTATTCGTAATAATCGCGCTATGTAACTTATTTACGATTTGTTCGCAATGTGAATATCTCTCTCGATTACTAAAAACCGTAATAAGATTCGTGGCGCTGTTTTCGAGACAATTGTATTGAAACGGACTAGAGAGACGGAATGATTGGAATAAAATCCATAATAATAAAATATATAGAACAATAACATAAAAATCACAGTTTAAAAAATATGAAACAAGAAAATATTCTCATCTGAAATTGTTGTGTACAAATTATTTAACTAACCGTGATTTAAATTAACAACTTAAACTATATATATTTCATAGTATAATCGTATGACAATATGATTATTATGATGCTTATCATCGCTTACGACAGTTGGAATGTACTGTTTTGTCAGCGCGGGTTGCAAGTCTGTCAGATCCTAAAGTGAATAAGGTTTCAATCAGTTGACTAGTAAATAAATAAGACATTACAGTTACACGAGCGGATATTTACATAAACTAGCAGTCCGCCCGACTTCGTTCGGGGTGAATAATTATACTAACTTATACATACTATATATACAGCCGCCAATCGACTAATTCCGGCTAGTATAGATGAATATAATAATGACAAGGACGCCTCTAAACAATATTGTCGGAACCGGTTCCGCACAGGTTGAAACTTTTGTTATCTTTTAAACAACATAGTCATAACAAAAGTAGTTTCTTGTCCTCGATGTTAAAGCACCTTTCCGAAACGGTAGTAGAAGCAAAAATTACGTGCATACGTGTATTTTACAGAACACCTACATAACCTCCGGAGATTACCTTCCACATATACACAAAATTATTAATATGGATATGGCGTAAAAATCTACACCTTTGAAATCAGTAAGTAATTCTCATAAACCTACGATTTGAGGCGATAAGAGCGTGGGAGCTACGTGAGAGTGAACCCGAAAGTAGGGTACAGGGCGACCAGCCTCATTGATTCCAAACTTTGTTTGATAAGATTATTTTGACAAATGACATAGTTGTTGCAACTGTGTACTGTAAACTTAATATTTTCATCGCCGTTGACATCGTAAGTTGATTGTTTACCGATGTCACTGACGTGTTGTTTAGATACGATCATTCTACTTTCATAAATTTCTATAAATACTAATACTACTAATACTAATACTACTTTCTATAAATGTAATCGAATCTCTTTTTTGATCGACACAAGAAATTATCAAGCAGGACACTTGATGGTAATTGGCCACCGCCGCCCATGCTCTCACCCAACACGCAAAAGGATCACCGACACGTTGCTGGCGAGATGGAAGCGGGTGATCCACTTAGTTTTATTATTATTATTCTGTCATTGTAATGTTATATGTCCACGCCACTCGTAATACCGGGAATCCTAGTGCGGGGGTGTGAGTGTGTAAACTTTAATTAATTTATAGTTTTTGTTGTGTTTGAGAACAAATCGGCTAATACTCTAATATTATTACACAAATTGCGTCTAGTAACAATAATATAAGGGTTTACAATTAAAATAAAGCTAATTAAATCATCGTAGATATTATAAATTTTAGGCTCTAAGTCGGTATAGTAATGACGGTCGCGCAGTTTTCAATTTACAGAGTACAATTCAACGTTCATGAAACTTTGATAAAAATACACAAAGTAAATAATACATTAATCTCTTTTGGCATTTAATATTTCTCTAGCCATTGTTGCAGCGTTTAGTTGCGGCGAACGTTTCGGCTCGTCTATACTCAGACCACGTAAGCTGTTCTAAAATTCTACACAGACCAGTTCATAACACACAGTATCGTGTATTTTCAACTGCTCAGTAGGAAAACCTCTACACAAAAACCACATTCAACCGCAGTACTTTCATAGAAGATTTAGCTCAAGCTTAACAAGATGGACTCTGAACATCGGAGCTGTACAACTGAAAATGAATGAATTGCAGTGAAAAGCAAAATAAGTAGATTACACACTCGGTAGTTCACTTTCTCGAAATGGAAGTAATTTAAATTAAGTAAATGGGTTGCGTAGCTGTTCCATTTATATCGAATCTCAACTATTTTTTTAGGTATTTCAAACTACTATTGTAGTTACATAATTGTGTTCGTGGCACGGTGGCGGTGGTGTCCCTGGCAATTGTGTAGCAATGCGATAGTGTAGGACTACCTCCAGTCATCTTAGTGGCAGAGACATCACTCGTGGTAGTGATTCCATTTTGGTAGCCATAACATTTATGGCAGCGACATCAATTGTGGTAGCAATCGCAGATTCACTAGCGGTAGCATACATCTTGTGATACCGTTCGTAATTAGGTATGGTCGCAATGGAAAATATATCCGATTCTTCGCAATTTTCGCTATGTAACGTTACATAGAATTATTGTTTATTCCTGTGACATTCAAGCATTTGTTTGATAATACTTTAAATATCATTTTGAATATATTTACAGTGTCTCAATTCAAATGTAAGTCTACTTCTAAGTCTACAATGAAGAAAATGCACCTTTTCATGTGCGGCGTGTAAGTCCCCGTTACTTACATTGTCTCAATGCAGCTCAATAATACAATCCTCTTACGAGTCGGCCTTAACGTGGGAGCTTTATACCGTACGCTTCACGCCGCAAACACTGGAATCTCCTTCAGTAATAATAAGCTTTTCCGACCTGATGCTTCGTTGTGATCATATTTTCATAAAGGATTTTGGGCGAGAAATTTATTCGCTTGCGGAACTAATTCAAATTTTTTAAGAAAGGTGGAGAATACTCATTTCATATTATTTCTTTTTCTTTTTTGTTCGTTATTAGACTGCGTCGTGGCAAAGAATATTATATTTCTTCTATCAGAAAATAGGTGACCTCCGTATAGTACTGTCACAAAAAAACAGAGGTTTTACTTTTGCTATATTTTGTTCGGGGTTCGAAGTTTCATGTTGTCACGTCTAACAGGGCACTTGGTGGATTAGAGATAGCTTGAAAAAATATAAAGATGGCCAATGAATTACTTGACCACGGCAAAATTCTATTGGCGTACAGCGCCATCTATCAAAGCATCATTGAACCACAGGTGGCACAAGTGTAACCTTTGAATAAATAATAAGTCTATTTATTCGTAGGGTGTAACATGCCATAAGCTTTTTTATATACTTGTTCAACCAATAGAATAAGATTTTATGGATTCTTTAATAAATTTAAAAATTCATTTCCCAACATATAAAAATAATTATTACAATTTTCTGTTTCCGTGCTTATTTTCTTGCTGTATATTACAAAAAAATATAAACACTTACAAACGCAACTAAATTCGTCACCTACGGTGTGCTTACAGCTCAATTGGGTTTTTTTAAATGTTTTCAACAAATAACTATCACTGAACAAATAACTCAAATACCTTTGCCATGGAAAATTTAAAAATTTAATCAGATTAAAAACATCCATACCAGTAAGTTATTCAAAAGCAGTATAAAACAAGGGATCCACTCAGCAACACAGGTTTTGTTCCACGTACCAACTCCGTTTGCGTTCATTTATTGTCCAAACACGCGGTGCGCTGCAAATTACTCAAAGCGTAACAAGTTTTACTTCAAAAATACACACGGACGAAACCCAAATTTAAATGTATTTGGAAATGATTTTGACTTTATTAATCGGTGCGAATCATGAAAATGGTATGTAGTAGAAGTTAATAACAGCGTGTTGGTGTATGAATTATTTATTACAAATAGATTGTTATCCCAAGGATCATTGGTACATCACATAACTAGCCCGATGCGGAGCTCTGAGTACAAACATAACTACCATTATACGTATATATATAGTAGACTAGTTATCTACCCTCACTTCACTTCGGACAAGTTGATTTTAACGTTTCCAGTTTAATGTCTACGATGCAGCTCATACTTTTTTTATTTTTTATTATTTATTTATTATCATAATTAACATATAATGATTACATTACAGTGATATCACATGGGGTGTAAACATAAACTCCT
>DWPT01002017.1:0-17084 GCA_018251895.1 Agathymus mariae mariae | reverse complement strand
AGTCATCCTGCGAAATCAACGTCGAGTACTTCCCTTTCGATGAACAGACTTGCTTCATGAAGTTCGGCTCTTGGACGTACAATGGCGCTCAGGTATGCATACTGCTGAAATTTTTTACATACATCCACTCCGGAACTCCTTGTATAGTAGATATAGAAAGTCTGGTGTGTAAGGAGCATTCTGAAACAAATAAATTTTGTAGGAATTAATTATTGAATCCCTCAACAGGTTGATCTCAAACATATGGATCAACTGCCAGGAAGTAGTCTCGTGCATGTTGGTATTGATTTGAGCGAGTTTTACCTTTCTGTTGAGTGGGATATACTGGAAGTGCCTGCAACGCGGAACGAAGAATACTATCCTTGCTGCCAGGAACCATTTTCAGGTAAATAGTAATAAAAATAACGTAAATAAATAATTAATTACATGAGAAACGTCAGTTGTTACAATATTATAATTTGTACTCATTAATTACTATTTGGGATCTCCCAAGGTTGACTTCTAGATACAATACTATTTACTTAGATGAATCAAAATGAAAATCATTTTAAACGGATGAAAAATTATTTATTAATGTTTCCACTCACAACTCGTATGCTTTATATTGAAGAGCTCTTTATTACAGGTCCATTTTATTGACGGCCTCATCGGGAGATATGAAAGATTGTGTGGCAATAACTTTTCTTCCTAAAATGTACTGAACAAATATTCAGCGGATTAAAATATATTTTCTGATTTGTTTCAGACATCACATTCAAACTCACAATGCGCAGAAAAACATTATTCTACACCGTAAACCTGATCATACCCTGCGTTGGGCTTACATTTTTGACAGTTCTTGTATTTTACTTGCCGTCTGATTCTGGGGAGAAGGTAAAACATTTGATCTTGGTGTCAGTGTGAAATATAATGGTGCATTTGTTAGAAAAAAACTAAGGCTACTGTGTTATGTACATGGTGTATATAAATGTGTTAAGTTATATAAGTCTTGGATGGACATCAAAAGCTTTGCACAATTATTGGAGTCTCATGAGAACTTAATATTTCAATTAATAATTTGGTTTCGTATGAAATTTATATGTTTTTGGTGTTCTTCAAGTATGGGATAAATTAGTTTAGGGCATGCTTCATTTCCATCCTTCAACCCGTTCATCCGTCCATCTTCCACCTCGTCTGTGACATCCAATTGCAGTCTTTTTTGATTCATTAGCAACATTATGTGTGTGTGTTAGCGTCATCAAAATTATTTTGCACACCATTTATTTAAATATTGTCTTTCCACATAGATCTGATTTGACACTATTACTGCGATATACAATATTGTTTGGACACGCTTAGGAATTTCCAAATATCTGACTCATGACTCACCAACAGCATTAATTATATGTAAGCCTACATCTATTGACATTGTTCACCCAATTCATACAAAAAGCTAAATCCCACCTGTTACATTTCTTATACATTTACAAACATAAATTCGTCATAATTAATTAAAAGACTATTCGTTTACTAACTTTGTAGGTGGTACATACGCCAAAACAAATTAGTGGAAGCTTTCAATTTTGTTTCGTTTTGAAAATATGAAATGCATTATCAGTCGGTTAGTAAACCTGTGGATTATCCATCACATTTAATAAGGGTTACTTTTATATTGTATTGACAATGATTCAGAACCTATTTATAACAAATAGAAAAAGTCTACACAATTCGTGTTAAACATAATTATTGATTTTTTATTTTATTTTTCATAATCAGGCTTCCAGGTAAATATTATTATTTTGTAAAAACTAATAAATTAATAAAAACCTATTATTTAAATCAGCTGATATAGGTAGGTATTAATGGTAGGTATTTACATTTTCACGGTAGTCAATCGATATTATAAAAAATATCCTTTATTTTTTAATTAACTTAAATGACTTTTTTTGAATGTAAATGAAACATAACATCATTGGGCTTACCTGTTCATAAAAATGCCACTTTAAATGACACCACGAACATTAAATTTTTATTTGTTCAATTTTTAACATTTATTGTACAAAAATGTAATGTAACAATACATTAATGGGTTTATTCATATATATAAATACGGATTTAAATATTACAAATAAAATACATTCCAGTTTATGTGTATTTATATTTTGAATATTAAAAATTTTTTAGACGAATAGTTAACTAACAATACATGAATAATGTTAAATTTTTAACATTGATTGTACAAAAATGTAAAATAACATTACGTCATTGAGCTCATCCACACATACAAATTTCACTTTAAATGGCGTAAATAGCATAACAAGTAACATGCATTCAAAGTTCTACATATTTATATTTTAAATTTTAATAAACCTTTTAGACAAATACTTAACTGACATTACCTAATTGGGCTTATTCATTTGTACAAATTCTGCTTAAATGCCACATGAAACAACATGGAACGTACACTCCAGGTTTTGTATATAAACATTTCAAATATTAAAAGACCTTTTAGACAAATAGTTGTAATGTTAGTACATTACATGAAAATTGTAAATTTTTCAACATTTATTGTACAAAAATGTAATGTAACATTACGTCATTGGGCTTATTCATTTATACAAATTCTGTCACAAATTGCACAACTAACATACATTTCACGTTCGGTTGTTTTACTATGAGAAACTGGTGTTTATGTTGATAAATAAATTTACCGTTTACATAATAGTCACCAAAGTAGCTACTCTAATATGGCTTATCAATGTCCTGCGCAATTTAAAAAGATTATGCGTGACTTGTAGGATGCCTAAGCTTTGTTGCACTTATTGACCTATTAAAAAATTGCCTGAGCTGCGTGCCTCGTACACAATCAAATTACATTTCTTTAAGGATGTTTTGCACCTCGTTGCATTGTGCTTTTTTTTTATTAAAAGTTCTATTAATTGTGTTAAACGTATTAAATGTATTTTGTGTTGTTCTAAAGTATAATGAAGATAGGCCATATTTACGTAGCCAATAAAATTCCACAATGTCAGTCTTAACTTTGATTATTGTTATTTAAAAACCAGTGCCAAGAAAACAATTTTTGAAATACCATAAATATCTCTTGATTACTATAATAATTTCATGAGGTACACTGACATTATATCTTAACTCTCTATCACGATGACACATCAGTGAATAAAATACCACGCAGGGTCTGAATTACTATAATGTTTTCCCATAAATAAAATAAAATGTGGAATTCGTTCAGATATCAGATCAATTTCAGTATACCTTAAAGATCATTCCTCACTTATCAGTACTGGATAGGGATATTTGATATATAAAGGTGAATTTTAATTTCACAATAGGTCCTTTCAAATGCGAAATTCTTCTCGATTACATTATAGCATAATAATGTATAAGTGATCACTGATCTTTAAGGAATTGTATCGTGTCAGGGCTCAAAATCATTTCCTTTTATTTTCCAATTGGCTTTTTCGTAGATATTTTTTTTCTAAGTATTCTCTTAAGACCCTTATCTATATAAATAAATCTATATCTAAAGCTTTGCTTTCAGATTTACTATGTAGACTAATCAACTAACTAGATCCTGTCAATGACAGCTGTTGTAATGTCAACAGCTTAGTTTACAGCTAAATCTTTCAAAATTTCAAGATTACAAGTAATGCTGATCGATAGAAGCAAATTTCTTTAAGGTGTTACAAATTTAAAAAATAATTTACCACAGTGTTAATTGTTATTTAACAGTGAAACAAGTAAACAGACGATTTTGTAATGTTAATAAACATGAACGACTCATGGTGTTACTAAACGCGCAATACTTTTGTTGCATCGGGTGACTGCAACATTGCTCGGCGTAATAACGTGCGGTCCACAGTTGTTTTTCGTATATGAATGATAAAATTGGCAAGAAAGGCTGATTTTATATGATACGTATTTTCTCTGATGAAATAGACCTGCGATTATTTTATAGTACTTCAATCTTTATTATTACAGTTTTTATACTCTGGTCCACAACTCAGTGTAACACTAACTTCGAAACCATTAAACGTTACGAGTCGGGGTGGAGCGCAGTGCATCCAAATCAAAACCAATCGACTTTTGATGCATTCTGCTGCACAATAGACTAGACTATATCATTATATTGGTAGTGGCAAACATGTGTGGCAATCATCAATGTAATATGGTCTAGTATATTGAAAATATTGCCGTGTATTGCATAGTTTGATCGTTGTTGCTAGCGACATTATCAATGTTGCAGCTACACTTTACATAAAAATATGGCTCGCTTAGAAACACCATTAGATATTATATTATTCTAGTATAAAATAAGAGAGAAAACTAAATAACTATAAATGTAGTGAAATTTAAGTAATACATACAAAACCAAAAATAGGTAACAGGATTAAAATTTGTAGCAGCCTTGACACGCAGTGGAAAGACAATACCCATATGGCTATCGGGTATTCCATGTTTAACTCAAAAAGGACTTCTCTCCCTTAGATATCGCTCTGCATCTCCATCCTGGTGTCCCTCACTGTGTTCTTCCTTGGTTTGGCCGAGATCATCCCGCCAACCTCCCTGGCGATCCCCTTGCTTGGGAAATATCTACTATTCACCATGATACTCGTCTCGCTCAGCGTTTGGGTCACTGTATGCATACTAAACGTCCATTTCAGGTAAATTATCTGTATCTTTTTCTCTCGTAGATATCGTTAAGCATCTCGATACTGGTATCGCTGACAGTGTTTTTCCTGTTGTTGGCCGAAATTATTCCGCCAACGTCGCTGGCTATACCATTGTTAGGGAAGTACTTGCTGTTCACGATGATTTTGGTGTCACTAAGCGTGTGGATGACGGTGTGTGTTCTGAACGTTCATTTTAGGTGAGTGGTGCACCGCTAAGCTAAAGATTTTTTTTTTAATGAGTAGGCTACAAACCCTAAAGCTGCAGGTTGTTTTGTTATTCTATTTAGTTACACGTTTCTAGAAAAGGCTGAATGTGAGGACACGCTTCTTTAACCTTCTGCAATGTGACGCCAGTTAGAAATTTAAATTGCTTTTAGATCTTAATGAATAGTAATATAAAATGGCACAGATTTATCAATAGAAAATACACAGTTTAGAACGTTAAAGTAATATAAATAATATGTCAATTCTACATTAGGTATGGGTCTACGGATATAAATCCAGGTATTTTTAATATAGCTGAAGGGTTGTTACAGTACATAATAAGTTCGAAGGCATTTACTAGAAATTAATTTAATGTGTGGATTCAAATTTTTAGAAAGAGAGTTAAATTGACAATAAGTGGTAATTTCTTCTTCAGTGTTTTGTTTATTTTAGATCGCAATCATTATGTTGACTTGCTTTTGCTACTATGATGTTACTGCGTAAGAAAACAACTATTTAATATCCAAGTATCACTATTATCATCATTATTGTTATTATGATTATTATTATTATGTTAATGGACGGGCTTACCAAGTGCAACCTCTTATCACCTTTATCTACTGGTTACGGTAACACTTTATCTGAATTTATGTTATTGTGAACGTTAATTTACAATAAATTATTTATTGCACTTATTCCATAATGTTACAGTGTTTTGTCACCTGTGGTATTTCGCCACAATTTACATAATGTTTTGTTTCGTTCTTCTTTCTATTATTTCTTTCGTTAAATATTTTATAATCATTATTATACAATAATAATAATTTATTATAACTAACATAATTACGCAGAAGCATAAATATTATGAGTTCTCAACTGAACATTTCGGGACGTAAAATCTAATATTGAGGAGTGTTTAGGGATCTTTTTCATTCTTGTTTCCAATAGATTTGGGATGCAGAAAGGAATTAGATTCCTTCCATTGAGGATTAATTAATTATTGCTTTGTACCTATTAGTGCAATTCCGACGGTTTCAACGATGATAAAGGTGAACATTTGACATAAGTAAAAAATACTTTTTACTAATTTTTCTTTGGGATTAAGAAAATTCAATGAAAGCAGTTCACCGTTTCTTTCTTGAATGTCCGCGGCGTAGTCCATGGGCAATGGTGACCACTTACCAGCAGCTAGCAGTCCAACTCCAAGATCTAATTATACTATAAACAAATAAATTACCTATCTGAATTGATTGTTATAAAAAAACATTACAAATGAACGTAGTTTTGATGTGGGTGAAATAAAATATTTTACGTGAACCGTATAAACTCATTCAGCCTCATTTGTCAGTTTATCAATATGTTCATTGTAAAAGCTATATCTGACCCATAGAATACATAACAATTTTATTTGAAACTATGGGCTAGTCTCGACTTCGATCGGGTTCAATAATTAATTATTATACATATACACTTGATATATAGGCTATGTTTATCCGGAATAATGTACCTTTCTAATGTTAAAAGAATTTTGAAATAGGTGCCCTGGTAGCGGAGATTACCTGCTGTATATGCACAACCTCAAAAAATTCTCACTCTCTCTTTATAACATAAGCATAGATTTGTTAGCTGTTTTTTAATTAGTTAATTAAGACGTAATCCAATAATATTTTAATAAATTCAAAACCAAAATAAGCACGTAAAATAAAGTTAACACGGACTTGATCATGTTGAGGCATAATAAATAAATCGATACTAATGCGACATTGAGATTGAAGTAAAAAATTCTTCTTAATGACAGAGAGTTCAAAAATAATAACATTACGCAAAAATGAACGAAGTAAAAAAGTATAGATCAGCTATAAGAAAACTTTTTCTAATTAGCGAAATCAACACATGCGATAATAAACAGATTTCCATCGTAGTCGAGTAGTTTAATCGAATGTATAATGTAACATTGTAGAGTAATTAATTAAAATGTATTTATTGATTTATACACAGACTTGTGTTAAGAAGTTTTTTTTTGTTAATAGCTGATAAACGAACGCCGAGCAACTTGATGGTAAGTGGTCATCGTCACCCATGGACATCAACAAGACCAAAGCTATGACTGATATGTTGTCGGCCAGGATATGAGAAGAAGGTAAGAAATAAAGTATTCGTTCTCAAGCCCCACCCGGAACACAACGAGTCGTTTGGCGGCTGACCCAAGCAAGAGGGCGGTAGGTACCCGGAGGCTTCACGGAAAGATAATAATACCAGTAATCATATTTATGACTTATTAATAATAATGTTAATATAATCGTGACGCGAAGCCCTGCCGCCAAGCAGGCTGGCTTCTGTTGCCTGTTACGACACCCTGTTCTGCCAGCATGGGATTGGGGGAAGTATTCTAGGCCGTCCCAATACAGCCGTAATATTTTGTATGTAAAAGTATAATATTTCGATGACTTTGGAATACTTAAATAATAAACAAAGCTTCAGGGTGCATAAATTTAGATACGCTGTAAGACTGAAACTCGGCAGCTCGGTACCATAACAATGGATGCGATTTATGACGGTTGCAGCTTCTGAATAGAATAGTCTGAGTTATAATATAAGTACGCAGAAAGTCAAGGTTTTCAACCAGTGTGCGTTGCCAGTGATGACTTATGGCACTGAGACGTGGTCTCTTACTGTTGGCCTCATCAGGAAGCTTGAAGTCGCTCAACGAGCTATGGAGAGGGCTATGCTCGGGGTTTCCCTGCGTGATACAATTCGGAATGAAGTGATCCGCAGGAGTTTTAAAATCACCGATATACAGGTGTCAGTACATATTTTTTGGGAATTCTTTTTTGTCGTTTTGTCTGCCTGAAAACTGCACTAAGACCACTGAACAGATTTAGGTGATATTTGGACTTTATATGATGTGTTATAATTTAGGGTTTTAATCCCGGAAAATGGATCTGTTCTCGGGGGAAGGTAATAAAAGTTAATATGGACATTCCATTAAGAGGGCAGTAAATAAAGTTTTGACTGCCTGCTACAGCCATTATAACAAATTAATATGTTTATCATTTATATAACTAATTAAAACTGATTTTTTAAACAATGCGGGTGCTATTTCTCAACATAAGGCGGAGGTTTTCTGAAACGAAAGTTTTAATTGTTGAAAAAATTATAAGTTGAAATTCTGAGATAATCTTACCGCGTTGAATCGCCAAATTAATTAAGTTATGTATGTGTGTGTATGTTTATATGTAAGTGAGGTATGTGCAAAGTTTTATTATTGTAATAAAAAGTTTACGTTTTTGTATATTAATGTTAGGATCTGACTAAGTGATCAAATTGTAAGCGGTCAGCAGTAAAATGGATGATTAAAATGTTGACTGTTTCAGTAAGATTTCTATTAGATATAATATTTTTATTTTACAAATAGCAAAATAATTTAAATAACTTTTCGCCCAATTCCTGAAAGTAAAATATTGGCTTGGACTATCTCTTTCACCATTTAATATTACAATAGACAATGAAATATGGCGAGAGTGCACATGAAAAGCAACCCATTCATTGAAATTTTGTAGCATTCCTAACAATGGCTCATAATTGAATTATTCATACGTACGTTCTACGGAAGGCATGAGGTTTCCGTGGTGGGGATATATACTGTAATGAACAAAAAATCTGAGTATTTATTGACAAAACATGCGATTAATTGTTAATATTTATTAATAATGATAAAAATCACTCGGGAAGATTTTCTTATCGTAGTAAAAATTAAAACATTTTTTTGGATCTTATTTATTTGTTACATCAAACAAAAACCGTCGAACAGTTTTATCTGATATTTGATTTATATGTAACTTACATTACGGGGCAATAAGTGGGATACCTTTAATGGAAATGTATCTGTTTCGGCGAACAAGAAAAAAAGTTACTACGGAAGTTCTGTTCAGAGGGTAGGAATTAAAATGTTGAAAGCCTTTTTTGCAGCCATTAAAATAAATCAGGATATTTTTAATTTTTGGAACAAAGTTAAATAAACTCTGGATCAATAAATTGTTTTCATTTTCGGCGGTATTTATAAATGTAGGCATAGGCTAGAGGTTCTGTAGAGCGAGCAAACATTTGTGACATATAAATGTTTGTACTCGGGTCGCGGGGGTTTATCATATTTGTGTACAGATAAGCCACCCGCAACACAAGCGATCTTGGTGCGGGAACATGTTTATTATTATTAATGTACTGTAACAGATCCTTAGAATTCACGAAGGCAGTAAATGGCACACCTTTTACATCCTACATCGTACGTATAATGAACTTTACATATTAATATTTTCTTATATCAAGCTGTGATAATTACTATAGTATTAATATCCATACTGCTTTGTTACTATCGCTAGTTCATGTGACACGAATTAATGAGTTATTATCAAGTTGGTGAATTATTGTCACCTAGTTATTAGGGAGTTTGTGAGTTATTGCGGTAAAATAAATTATGAGCTGTAAAATTTGTCCGCGTCGACTATTTAAATGAATGGCGTTACGTGATTTATTTTAAGCTGAATATTTAACAGTTTAGTAAGAGTATGGTGATGTTAGTAATATACATATTTTTGCTAACGAACTACTTCAATTAGAACAACCAATCAAGATAGAATTTTATTTCCTTAGTACTTTACTTCACAGGTCCTACATTAAATGGATTAATTACTGCACAATAGACCTGATTAGAGGGTAACCACGACGTCTTACTTCGACGCCTGGTATCGTAATAGAGAGCTAGCGTGCCTGTTAGGTTAGTTCTGTCTTTTATTCGGTGGGAAAAACTCGACGCTTATCGGTAGAAGGCGCCATGCCGTCATGACATGATATTGACCTGGTAGGATATATATTTGACATAACTTTGTGCCGTTAGGAAATCTATGACTGTATATAATTTCGTTTCCTCTTCATACTTGTGTACCGAAATTAATCATATTGCCTGAATGAAGTTAATAACCAATATATTGCAAAAATCAACTAATTACAATCATTTCTACGAAATACGTCACAATTGACTTCATTTATATATATATATTTTATATTCCATATTATAAGATAGTACATGATGAAAATCAATGTACCTGACAACGGGTGGAATGTGTCCCATAATAAGATACAATAATTTAATTATAATACGCTAAACGATATTTTATCATTTTAAAACAATAAATTTTAATAATTAACATAAATTATCGAGTTGTGCTACACAGTTCGTTTACTGCTATTAACATTGCCCTTTTGGTAACTTAGTTTCTAGTTCACTAAGTTAATTTTATTTAAGTTAATTTAATTGTAAAATAAAAATAGTTCACATAAAATTAACCTGCAAACCTGACTCTAAGGATCTATAGCCCGTGCTTTGCGCAGTCTTGCACTTACATGGTCATCGTGAAATATTTAACCAATTAAACTTCGGTATTTGGTATCGAGTACTTATAATATGCATTTATAAGCCAATTTAGTCAAATTGCATGGATTGTGGTCACGGCCAAAGAGTAAAAGCAAAATTTAAATTGTAAAAGCTTATATCTGGGAGAGTAATAAGTAAAGAATAATGCTGGTAAGATAATGCCAATGGCGTAAAATGCCAGCGAATTTTATAATATGATAAATACACATATAAGACATAGGTCTATATGGCTATATCTAAATGATATATAGCCTATATCCATCCGGAATCATAATAATAATATTACCATTAAAGTGGTAAGATAAATTTTCATTTAATTTCCGTGGTTTCGGAGATTACTTTCCGCGTATACGCAAACTTACGAAATTCGCGCTCTCACTTTTTATAATGTTAGTTTACGAGTCGATATGATAGTGATATGCCAGTCGCTTCAAATGGTTATGAATGGCAGTAAATATAATTTCAAGGTTCAAACGTAAAAAATGTAATATATAGGTCGCCTTCAACACACACCATGTCACCCTGGATGAAGAAGCTCTTCCTACAGCTTATGCCCAAGCTGCTGATGATGAGACGCACCAAGTACTCCCTGCCGGACTACGACGACACCTTCGTCTCCAACGGATACACCAATGAACTGGAGATGAGGTTAGTATTATAATAATATAGCGTAATACATTATTATATGTTTTACTATGTACATCATAAATTTTAGCTGTAAGATGACAGCTGACAAATAAAAAAAAATTACATATGGAATTTGATAAAAACGAAAAACATTTTGCATTTATGTACAAGTGCGTGTTTATTTTCAGTTCTTGTTTATTTTCTTGTTTTTATTATTTCTTACATTTCTCAGTCGTTTTGCTTTTCCCCTTTTCCTCTTGACATATAATGCCAATATAATTTTTCTGTACTTAAACATTTTTCTAATGACCCTATAGCTACTTAGTTTTACATTATTAACAAATAGTTACTTATATTAGTAGATTTTAGGGCTAAATCCATTAAATGGGTCTTTTTTATTTGTATAAAGTTTCCACGTCTTTGGTAACAATTAGAATAAAAAATTACAAAAGTTACCGTAATCGTTATGATGTATCAAATTTTATTATTTAGTGAACTATTTATACATTTTACTGTTAACGCGTGTTTTAAACTATATGATTTATTTAAAATTTGCAATACATTGGACTGTCATCCGTAATTATCTTTTAAACGTGACCGCGTGTTTTCAGTTAACTCTGGCTATTTACTATGTTATCTGAAATTTCTATTGTCCTGTATGTATTTGATGTTAAATGTAACAAAATCTAATAAATTAAATAAATTCACTATATCTAGTATCTCATATTCAACATGTACGTACCATAAAATTATGGAGTATATGTATTTGAGCTGTTTGCAAAGCGGTGCACGCGATTTCCTCATTCCCTAGATTTGCGGTGGCTTTCAAATGCATTTTCTACATTATTAGAAGTTATGAATGTGAATCTTTTGCTTTAAACTTATTTGCTATTATATTTCAAGCGAAGAATTCGAATGCGCGCGATTATTGGTGCATTGGTATATAATTGAATTTAAATTTTGATAAAAGTCTTAATTTTCTAAGCGGAGTGTAATTTGGTTTATTTATCATGTTTACAATATAGGTAAAAACTTACTTGTAAATTATATAAAAAAAAATTTTTCATGACTGTCAGCCAAGTGTATTTTCATTGAATGATTTCAACATTCAGTACTTAAGCAACTTGCGCATTACACCTTTGCCATTATAGCAGAAATTAGTATTTAGCAATGTATCATTAATGTATCGCAGGGAGAAGATTTTCGCACCAGTAAGCCATAAGTTAATCGTATATGTAAAATCTTTTTGACGCGCACATTATAAAATATGAAACATCAACAAAAGGTATGATTAACTGAAACAAGTTATCATTAGTTAACTACCTGATACCTCTGAGACTTCGCCTTTGTTGCTTATTATATTAACAATGTATTTTATAAGCAAAGGAAAAACACAAAATAGACACACCGCTTAATACGTAGCGCTTATCAATATCATTGTTTTTATAACTTTATATTTAATGAAGGAATGAACGATAAGGACCAAGTATCTGCGAATTAAGAAACCCTAATTGAAATTTACCCAGCAGTTATTCCGTGATCCCCGACAACGACAGTCTTTTATCATTTTATTTATATAGATTTCTAGCAAACCATCGTCGCTTCGCTTCAGAAAAGCTACGTCTTAGCATTAGAAAAAGTAGCACCCGTGTTATTCGTAACTTTTTATTTATGAAAGCATTGGAATGAAATGAGCTTGAAATATTAAGTGATGCTTACTGCAATACTGTTGAAACAACATAACAAAATCGGTTAAACGTTTCTGAAATTAGAGTGCACAAATAAACAGACAAACAGACAAAAATTCTAACAACTATTATTTTATTTTATAAAGGCCCTCAATAATAGTTTTATTTTCATATATCCTTCATATGCAGAAAGTGATCAATTACAATTTTATACTTATTTATAAATGTATATATTACAGTAATGGTTATTAAATGACTAATATTTCCACAGCCGTGACAGCTTGACCGACGCCTTCGGCGACAGTAAAGGTGATAACGGTGACTACCGTAAATCGCCTGCACCGGAGGACGACATGCTCGGCGCTGGAGCTCAAAGACCTTCAGGTAATTGTAATGTTCAAAGCCAAGTAACGAAGCAATGCTCATCCAGTAAACACCGCCCAAAGATGCCCGGAACACCAGCATGGTAGCAAAGTTGCTGGTCGAAAAAAGTCGTATTCGATTATTTATTCGAATACTATTTCAATGAGATGACGCACAGACTTACGAGTATATATCCAATTTCGATATAAAGTAATATTTAATAGCAGTTAAAAGTCACTGCATCACACGTATGAATTTGTTTTATTACTTTTAATGTACATAATTACAAATGTTTAATAGTACACACAGGATTATTGTTCTTCATACAGTAACGGAATCGGAGAATATGCTGCCTCGTCACCTGTCTCCGGAGGTAGCGGCCGCGTTGCAGAGCGTTCGGTTCATCGCTCAACATATCAAGGATGCTGACAAAGATAACGAGGTGAGTGATTCTACACGGTTACAACTACGGCATCTACTAGACGTACGAGTATGTGGATTGTTGTAAATGCGAGTTTACTTACTTCCAGAAGTCTAAATGATTTAAAATGTACGATATGTATTATAACAGATGAAAGTGTAACAATTACAGCTTTGTAGTATTATGTAAACCTATGTAATATAAATATTACCTGGTATTTGTATTAAGTTATTAGTTTATGTTCATTATACCAACATGAAACTTATAAGTTATAAAATTATATATCCCTAAGAAACTTATTTAATGTTGACAAAGAACGACGAATTAACGAAGACAGCAAAAGAAGGAAGGATAAAACAGGGGATGTTTTAAAAGTGAAGTTGTAGATGTCCGCGGAGAATCTGCGAAAGCAGACGGCACCGGCGGGTCCGCGGAGGAGTGCGAAAGCGTACTCGTGTTCCCGCCAAACGGGGAACGAAGTAATACCCAGTGGTTTTAGTGGGTAGGTGTCCGACATCACCTGGATTGCTTCTCCGATTACCCGGGTATACATGATGGAATTCCCTTGGCAAAAAAGGGAGTGTAAGTTAATTTTGAAATCTTTCAATTTTTGCCGCAAATCTCATAACAATTGGTAATAAGACAATTAGTCAAAAAATTCCGTACATAATGTTGCATTAGTCAAAGAAAGGGATATATTATTGACTTTGTATAATATACTATATACAGAAAAAAAAAAATTAAAAGTATAAACGTAAATAGCACACCTGCTAGTAATAGTGCTACTTTTAGGAGAAGTACCTTCTTTTTATGTTTTTCTGGAATAAACGGATTACTCAATAGAGATTTCACAAAAATAGGGCTTAGAAAAGAAGAGAGCCTTTATTGGTATTCACGTAGGATAACATCACGGGGAAATCCATAAAATTCGGGGTAGCAAAAGTTGTTTGCTCTAATTATGTGTTTATCGAAGAGATATATATTCCCCTTCTGAAGGCTTGCCACAAACGTTATCGATCTGTACAACTGACGAAAATACAAAACTTTTATAGTTTTGTTTGCGTGTTTTTCGCATCTATCACTACATGAATTACTTTTTAATTTGTTGCAATTGTAAGGAAGTAGTTTAAATTAGGTATAGACTTAAGTGTCCCAGACAATGCTCTCTGTAAAAATGTCGCATATAAATAGATCCTTGTTTGTACGGTTCATTTGGGACCGCCGATTACAAAATGGTAAAAATTAGAACTATGTCAAATGTATTATGTGTTTTTAATAGAAAATCTTATTACCAGAAAAATGTTTAATTTAATGATTTATGAGAAAAAGATGGGCTTAAAGAGTAATTCACCATGTCACTCTAATGCGGATTGAGAGAGGAGTTAGTTGCGAATCCAAGTGTTAGGAGTTTTTATGTCTCACGAAGGCTACTATCGTAGTTTAACGTCTGCTATACAATTATAAGAGCCGAGACGTTCTAAATTGCACTCTAAACCTGAGAAATTTTGCCACTTGTTTAACACGGACGATCACTTATAGCCGACGTCTATGGACGCTGTAAGACGTCAAGAGATTCCAATTTTTATTTTTAAATTGTGTTTTTTGAGGTTAAAAGAATACATGCACTAATTGAACCGACATGAAATCTTCATATCTCTATGTATTTCGACAGCAATCTCTGTGCTGTAGTGAAATTTTGTGGACCGGTAATTAAATTGACCTGAAGGGAGGAGACGATAAAAATACACTTGTTCTATGTCTTAATTGTTATAAAATTACAATAAACAAACAGTAAGAGCCCTGTTGTTTATTCACAGCGCCTTAAATATTCATGCGAACCGCGTCGACCGGTAGTGGTCAGAACTGGTAAAATAATGATAGCGGAATGACCGAGTTTGGATAATATCGGCGCTTGTCTCGCGCAAGACGTGGATCGACGTCCGGTTCATTTGCTAATGTATGTATGTGCTTTTTGTGTGCATGTTTCCGGAGTTTGATTTCTAAATGCAGATATTGCTGTGGAAGATAAGTGTTGGTTTTGTGTGTTGTCAATTGCTTCTAATATATCAGTCAGTATATGACTAAGACTTATCGTCAACATTGCTAGTTGTACCAATTTGACATTCCAATTTTTCAGAGCCTGCTGACACGTTTCTATTCACTCTTGATCGGGAACCCGAATATCCCAACTTTCTTATTTTAATTAATTTTTTGTTTTAATTGTGAATTTTTGTAGAAAACCTAATATTAATAGACATCACCTTTTTACATTTCATAATATATTCGTATATTTATTTGAACCCTTTATGACAAAATTTGACACACTGGACCTGGCAACACCAGAGAGTTTTCCCCTCATTTTGTGAAACGAGACCCAGGGCTAGCGAAGGGCTAGGTAGTTACGAGTTGTGGTGAAATAAAACTCACAACCTCAAACCCCCATTTTATGGTGGTGTGGTCTTGATTGTGTGTGATGTCGCATTACGACGTCCCTACCACACGCAACACAGAGGGAGTTTTATTGTAAAACTATTTATGAAGTATTGTTTAAGTGTGTTTTAGCTTGTATCTACATATTGTCTTGATTATAATTGGATCTGTACTGCGGTCTTTAAATTAATATGATGTTATTGACATACGGAGTTTTAACCATTCAATATTATATTGTAAACTATTAAACTAATTTAAAAGTAAAAACGGAATATCGAGTAAACTTTAGAACAAAAATGTCACTAACCATTCCAAACTCGTTTGAAATATGTATGTATCAAAACGATACTATACCAGATGCGTCGTAAGGGCATTGTAACTTAGAACTGCGTTTAACTCTTAAATTTTATTTTGTTTTTGTTTTTCTCAAATACTTCTTTCGCAACGCGAAATCGTACAAAATTCAACCAACATTTATATTTACTAATCCCGAAGCAACTTCACTCAACATTGCGTCTTATTTCGTATCCTGAAAAGTTATTATTGCTCAAATTCCTTTGTATGACTCGAACAAACTGCAGCACTGCACAATACTCAGATCCATAAAAATGTAGGACAAAATACAAAACTTTTACGGATAATAGAAATCTGTGTTTGCTCAACTGATATTCAAGTTGCGAGAGCGAACGGGCATAAAATATTCAATTATATGAATTACTTAATTTTTTCACTGATTTGCAAAAACTTTGGTGTGTGATGGTGCTCCGGCCCTTTGAGTACAGCTCTACGTTTCCTGCTTGTGGTGCATCTTAATTATTATTTTTTTAACAGATACACTAATATTGCTTATCGCTAAGCATTAGTTATAAAAAAAAATGTCAAGTCATTCATAAAGTGTGGTTCAATTTTTCAGCTGTATACAACACTTAACATTTAACAGTGTTAAATGCAGCTAACACAATTTTTAAGAATAGTTTTGAAATAAACATTTTTTTATACAAAAGTAAATATTGCCAAAAAAAAAAGAGAAATAATCTTGCTGGATAATTGACGATACTACGACGCGAGGTCCTTCTTGATGGAAGCCACGGGGCCCTAGGAGTACCATCCAGTTCAATCCCAACGGTAGTCTTGCAATTCTTTGTACTTCTTTACCTGACTGGGAGCTATCACCCTCTGTAATGCAATCTATAATCGACCGCGAAATTGTCTAAACTTATTTTGGCAGGCGTGACGGACAGCCAGCCGTT